>OVAN01009605.1:0-16720 GCA_900406275.1 Anastatica hierochuntica | reverse complement strand
AAATTTACGTATTTTATCCAAAAAAGAAGAAATTTATTTCAAAACTTTTAACTGTTAAAATAAGTGTTCAATAATTAGTATTTTTTATTTTGTATCGCATGTGTGATTGTTACCATTTAAATATAATCTCGCACTATTTATTTCGTACAAAACATACCTACTCGCACTGTACATCTTTTACGTATAAACCGCTCACAAACCGTCCTTCACCATCTACATTTTCCATCACGCACTATATATCACGCACTATATATCCCGCTGTTATCATTTTGAACCTCAAAAACTTTTCATGCCCGCACAAGGTGCGGGTCGATTAGCTAGTATATCTGTATTAGTTAAGCAAAGCGACTCTTCATTGTTTTGCTTTTTCCAAAAGATGAGTATCATTCATATTTTTTGGTCAAGTCAGAACGTGAAACTTGTATTTTTTACATTTTTCACGCATTAAGAATATAATAAATGATTTTCAAAACAGTCAACCAATAATCAATAGTATTCATTTAGTTCAAATATTCTCAAATGTTTTTAGAATGTATCATTTATTATTATCAATTAATGAAAAAACCTTAAAAGTTTCAAAATTTTGTAGTATTTAGCTAAGAAAAAAATCTCAAAAATTCTTAGCTTTAGGAAAGAGAGTATATAGTAGGAATATATTAAAAATAGAGTAATACTAATGAATACCCCAAAACCAACTATGATTTAATTGAGTTAATTGCAGAAAATGCCATATTTGCTATGAGAGAGAAAAAAAAAATTCCTGAAATATCATTATTTGAAAAATGAGTTTACTCTTGTGCTATTTATTCTAATTAAATAAATGCCACTATTTGTAGAATAAGTGCTATTTATTCTAAGTAAATAAATGCCACTATTTGTAGAATAAGTTCACTCTTGTGCCCATGAAACAAAATATTCTTAATCGGATTCGAATCTAGGCGGAGAGCAAAGAAGTGAGCAACATTAGGATTGTTCTACAGGCATGACATGTACACAAAGTCGATTATCAATAATATATAAACATATTAATCATCAACTTTTTTCTTATAATTTAAGATTTAAGGGTTAGAGTTTACGTTTAAAATTTAGATTTTAGAATTTAGTGCCATATTATTCATTTTTAATATTTGGTTTTTATTCTTATGTGTACATAAGTTTTTTTTGTAATAGATAAACCTAGGAATGAATATTTAGATACCTGTTCAGGTTCGGTTCAAGCTTATTCGGGTTTCGGATTTTTAGGTCTAGAGGTTTAAGATCTATTCAGATATTTATATTTTTCAGTTCGGGTTCGGCTCATATCTTTTCGGGTTCGAATACCCGTTAAAATATGTAAAAAATTAAAATCTAAATACATCTTAAAAACCTCAAAATTTCAAAAACAAAATAATATAAAATATAAATTTTAAAAAGGCATAACAAAATACTTGCAAGTAACATAAAACTCATTTTGGTTCGGTTTTATGGGTGAAAAAACAGAAGGTATTCCGAGTATTTCTGTATTTTTAATTACTTTTTGAATACTTTTATGTATTTTCCAATACTTTAGGATAACTCGTATATTATTTTTCGGTTGTTTTGGATATATTTGGATATTATATCTAAAAATAAATCATAGTTAAAGTTTATTATTATAATTCGAGTATTTTTGGGTACCCGAAATATTTCGGTTCAGGTCAGGATCGGGTTCGGTTCTTTAGGTAGTGAAGCTTAGGATCCATTCGGGTATTTTACCGATTTCTGTTCGGGTTCGATATCATTTTTCAGATCAGATTCAATTCAGTTTTTTGAGTTTGGGTATTTTGTCCATCCCTAGATAAACCCTAAACATTAAAACTTGAATCTAAATATAAACTCAAAACCGCAAACCCTAACTACAACCACAAAACCCTAAACTATAGCTATAAACACTAAAAATATATCCAAAACCCAAAATCCAAATTCGTAAGTTATAAACTCTAAACTTTAAATCCTAAATTCTAAAATATAAGCTCTAAACCATAAATCCTAGACATTAAAACAAACCATAACCTTAAACCATAGACACTAAACCTAAACACTAAAATATAACTCTAAATGGTAAACCATAACCCCAAAACCAAAATACTCAAAACCCTAAACCGTAAATTCAAAAATACTAAACTATAAACCCTAAACACTAAAACAAAACCTTGAACCCTAAAATGATCCATACAACCTAACCTCTAAAATCTAAACCCTACACCAAACATAAACCCTAAACCCTAAACCCAAAAAAAATCCTAATGAGAAACACACACACACACCATAAACCCTAATAACTAAACACAAAAGTAGACCCTAAACACAAATGTAAACCATAAACCCTAAAGAAAAAAATTCAACTCTAAAATGTACACCTAAACCATAAACTTTCAAAATCTAAACTCATAAACCATAAACCGTTAATAAAAATAGGGGCGGACAAAATACCTGAACCCGAAGAAAGAACCGAACCCGACCCGAAGAAATTGTACTGAACACGAACCGAAACCGATGAAATATTCGAATGGGTCCTAAATTTTAATACCGAAGAAACGAACCCGATCCGATCCGAACCAAAATATTTTGGGTACCCAAAAATTTTCGAACTATGATAATAAACTTAAATATATTAATTATTTTTTTAGATTTAATACCCCAAAGTATCTAAAACAACAAAAAAATATACGAATTATCCAAAAGTACCAAAAATATTTAAAAGTGTCGAAAATTAGTAAAACAAAGTACCAGATATATCATAAATATATATAGGTTTTTTTATCTCTACACACGAATCGAAATAATTTTATGTTAATTGTAGGTATTTGGTCATGTATTTTTGTAATTTAATATGTTTTATATTACTTTATTTTTGGATTTTAAGATTTTAAGATATATTTGGAATTTTTATTTTTTATAGAATTTAAACGGGTAGCGAGGCCCGAACCGAAAAATTTAAATACCCTAATGGATCTAAAAACCTTTAAACCCAAAAATCCTAAACCCGAATAAAACGAACTGTACCCGAACGCCCACCCTTAAATAAAAAACCCAAAATTAAAACCTAATCTCTAAATATAAAAATAAACCCTAAGCTGTAAACATCTCTAAACCTAAACTCAAAAACCTTAAAATTTAACCATCAAACCAAAAAAAAATCATAAACTATAAACCATAAACCCAAAATCTTAAATACTACACACTAAACACTAAACACTAAACAATGAACACTAAAAATTAAACCCTAAACCCAAAACCATAAACCCTAACCACCAAACACAAAAGTAAATCCAAAACCATAAACCCTAAATCCAAAACCCTAAATCCCAAACACTAAACACTACTAAACCCTAAACCTACTTTGTAAAAATAAATCCTAAACCCTAAATATGAAATCTAAATCCCAAACCATAAATAAAAAAAAACTAAATCTTAATCCATAAACTCTAACCATACACCCTAAACCCTAAAATATAAAAATTCATAAACCTAAACCCTAAACTTAAAAACTTAAATGAAACCACCAAACACATAAATAAAACCTTAAAATCCTAACCCTAAAGATTAAACCCTTAAATTAAAACCCTGAACATAAACACCAAAAATAAATCCTAAACTATAAACATGAAAACTACACTCTAAACTACAAACGTAAACCCTAAAACTTAAAACTAGGAATTCAAAATCCTAAATATTAAACACCAAAAACCTTAAACCCTAAACATAAATCCTAATTCTTAAGCACTAAACCCTAAATCTTAAATTTGTAGAATAAATTCATGATTTATATTGTTTATATGGTATTAGAATGGGTTATGTTTACATATAGATGTCGCAGCACAGTGCTGAAGGCTTTTGCATATATACTGGCCACCATGGTTCGAATCCTTGTTGGAGCATTGTAATATTGCTTTTTCAATAGATGACACTTTTGTAGCTTTTAAAACTTGATGGCATATTTGCAAACTATTCAAAAATGGTGGCGTTTAAGTAATATTTTATATTTTAATTCTCATATCCCGAAAATTGTAAATTACCCTTTTATCTTTTTTTTGTTCAAGTGTGGGAGGCTATTTTGTAAAACCTCTCATTACTATAATATTATTTTTTTTTCTAATTCTGCATTATTAATTAATCATTTTCTTTGTAATATCTAGCTAATTCACCCTTAAAAAATATAATCATATAAGCTTATCGGACTAGACGAGTTGCCATTATTTTGTGAAATATATTAACAATTATTACAGTGAGTCATATAATGTTAAATGTCCATGATGGTGACAATTTGCAATTGTTAACCCCTAGTTTTCAAGTTTCAAGAGTTACGTTAACTTTGGGAGTCAAACGTGAAACTTCCGGTTGAAGTCTGATCACCAAAAACTATCCATATGGGTTTGGTTTAATTGTCCCATAAGGTCCATAAGATTCATCAACCTTCTTCGTGTCCGCTTAATATGATCAACATATTGTTTTCAACATTTTTCTTTAACAGCTGACAACCTTATTTGTTCTCTTTTCACAACTTAAAAGCTTTTTAAGAAAACTCATATATGATTATCAAATTTGATTTTCTACAAATAATTTTATCAATATAGAATGCTCAGGATCTTTTTTTGGATAAAGGTATTGTGAAATTAAAAGGAAATGAAAAATGTTTATAGATAAGTGCCTCAACATCAACCCATGTGTTGGAGAAAAACGCTTTGATGATAATAAACTAGATTAACAATGAACCAGATTGAATTATAACCATAGTTAAATTGTAACCAAAACATCAATTAGATCAAGCATTGATTTTAACCGCTTGAGTCATTACATAGAGAACAAGATCACATTTTCTTAGCTCATTTTCCCTCCTCCACTAGGGTTAGGTGTTAGGTGCAACTGTGTGAGAGATTTTAGAAAACAACTTCTGTAGTAAATCATAGGTCAGATTGGGGTTTGAGTGTCTGAAACTCAATGCTCTATTACGAAGCGTGGAGTCGATTCTCTGGAGGATGAGATTTAGAGATTGGAATTGGTTTCTATGCAACCGGTTGTTCCTGTTATTCCATAGGAAATAGATCGTTGACTGCCATGCCAAGAGGAGTATATGTTTGGTGTTCATATGTCCTTGTAAAGATCGCAATCCATCAACGATAAGGTCACAATCTCATATTCCTTGACCTTGGTAGGAACATCTTCTTACTACTTCCAGCCATAATATTGGTGAGTAGCTGTAAGCGAAGAAAATATGGTTTATGGTTTCATCTTCTTGTCCACAAAGCATACATAGAGAGCTCACTTGAAGACCCCGATTGATCAATCGAATTCTCTTTGACATCGGTTAAGCATGAAAAACCAGGTGAGAAAGCGGTGCTTTTGGACTCCTCCAGTGATGCAAACTTTTTTTGTGTCAAGTTACCTCATGTTGGTGTGATTTTATTGTTGCGTAGATCTTTCATATAGTAGCGTTATCCTTGATATCATTATTTATCCACCATCTGGTTAGTTGAGATTGTACAATAACTTGTTTCTCTGATCTTACAAGTGTCAGGTTCCAGGAGTCTTCTCTCCAGATTAGCTAGTTTAGCAAGTCAGAGTATTCCTACTTGTCGAGGTCCTTCTAGTTTCAGGAATTCAGAGTACTCCTAAGACCACTCCACTTATATGTCCACAAGCTGCAATTTTCTCCATTGCCAACTGATGTCTTTATCTGAGGGTACACTCTATCTCTAAGATTATGTAGTTTCTTTGTAAGCTATGAGTTCTTCGGCGTAGTTATCATTATCCAAAATCTATGTAAGGAGCCTCCTAATACCTCATGCATAAACCAGCTTACCCAAATTGATTCAAGAAAAAAACACCCAAATCAACTTGAAAGCAATTGCAATGTTCCAAGAGTGTAGTTCCATTACTCCCAAACCATCTTCTGATTTGCTTAGAGTTATTGTTGTCCAGACAAACCTTGCACCCTTATGATCATCTACATTCCCCTTCCAAAGAAAAGTCATAGAGAGAAATTCTATTATTTGGATTACCTTTTTAGGCAGTATGAAAGCAAAGCAATAAAAATTGAAAATTCAATATATAACATAGTTTGTAGCCTTCTTGCAAAAGAAATTAATTTTGATGGCCAAGAATTCAGTATGCTCTTTACTCTTTGAATGAGTGGAGCACAGTTTGAAACAATCAACGTTTTTTTTGCAGAGAGGTAGTCCCAGATATCTAATGGGTTGATTTCAATGAGAGATTCTAGTTGCTGCCACTATGTCTCTTATCTCTGAATCAGGAAGGCCATAAGTGAAGAAGCTTGTTTTGGCCATGCTTATTGCATCACCGGAAATGGTGTCAAACTCTTTGAGGATAGACAATATATTTCTGACAGATTGGAAGTTTTCATAAGAGAAGATCAATAGATCATCTACGAAACACAGGTGAGTAAGTTTTCTTTCTTTGCATATGTGGTAGTCAAAGTGACCTTGCATGGCTAGCATATCAAAAAATTGATAGACAATTCATAACAATGTAAAACAAGTATGGTGAGAGGGGGGTCTCCCTCTCTAAGACCTCTTCTTCCCTTGAAATACCAATGTAGGTTACCATTTTAAGCAAAGGAAAATGATCGTATGGTCATGCTAGTTTCTAACCATCAAATTGACTGGTTTGTGAGTCATAAGACATGTAAAAATTTTAGGATGAAATCTCATCTCACTGTATCAAAAGTCTTCGCAATATCCATCTTTATAATTTTATCCTCTTATTCCTCTGTTTTTTGGTAACCATGGACTATGTCAGTTGCTAGAAATGTGTTCTCAACTAAAAGTCTTCCTCTGACAAATGCATATTAGCAGGGGATGATGAAATCAGGTAGTAGTGGTTTCAGTTTTGCAACCAGAAGCTTTGAGATGGCTTCGTAGAGAGTGTTATCGCAAGCTACCGGCCAATAATCTAAGATAAGTGTTGAACCTTGTCTTTTTAGCACTATTGTTAGGATTTAGCATTTGTAGTCGCATGCATGAAACCAAATACAAAGAGGTGTGAAATAGTTTGTATAACGTCTAGCCTTATTATGTTCTAGGAACTCTTGTAAAAGACATATGTTAATCCATCAGGTCCAAAGGCTTTATTGGGATTGGGTTTGAGTAAGGACTTGGTAATTTTTGTAGTCGTTCGGATTCAGGACATAAGCTACTTTGTTGTATAAGGATATTGGAATTCAAGAAGCGCCTTCAACCATTGCAAGAGACAGACTGTTTGGACTAGAAAAGAGGGTTATAAAGGATCAAAGAGAGTTTCTCAGCCTTATAGCATTAACGATTAATTTTCCATAAACCTTTTTTCTTTAACAAGTTTATGTTACATTATACGCCATCATGCAACAAAGAAAACTAAGATATTTGAGTTTTACATCTTTCTTTTTTGTGCTAATAATGTTAAGATGCTATTACCTTTTCGTTTTTTGGCAGAGTTTTACGGAGGTTTAAATATAACACAAAAGAGAAAAATGAAAAAAACTACGACAACAACGAAATACGAATCGAAAAACCCAACTACCTTTACCTTTCGTTGATATGTGAAACAGGCAAAACGACACACTACACGAAGCTTCGGAGAACTGTCTAAACCCAACTTTAGGAAGCTTCAAGAGATTCACGAAGTTGAATTTATTAGTCATGAGCCGAGATAATTTGGCTTGCTTATACTCATCTCCATAGATTGTCGTTACTCAAGAAGATCTTATGGTTTGTGTTAAGCTTGACCAAAAATGCAACATACCTCGATTGAGGTTGTCTCAAGATGGTGATCCCATCGCTCCTGGCCCCAACAAGGACTCGACCAACGTTGCACCAACCACTTGAAAACCACCTACTTTATTCCTCCTACCCAAAAGTAATTGAGTAGTCGATTACTCAATGTAAATCTTTCATAGACCTTCATCGAAACACCACCACCCTGTTGCCAGATCAGAGAGTTGCTCTTATTTGGAAAGGTGGATTGTAACGAAGCTTACAATAGCCGTCAAGCTTGCATCAATGAGGAGAAACCGTAGCCAAGAAACACTCGATGAGAAGTAATCAAGTGCCTCTCACTTATACTGAAGCCACCCACGCTGCCACCGAACTTGACAAAATAGGTCGACTATACATCGAATCTTTGCACTCACATCTTACTAAGAAGCTCCACGCTTTACCCACATCAGCATGCCATCACTTTTGTATACGAGAAACCAAGAACTTGAGTCCCTTTCAATGAAAGCTAGTGAATCTCTTAGCCACAAGATGCAACTGAACTTGTCGAAGAATAACAACGTCTACAGAAACCTGATACAACCACCAAGGTAGATGCCAAATCCAAAAACTTCTCACGCTCACCGAATCGGCCAAGAGGGAAAAGTGGTGGATATGGAGACAATTTAGCGATTTCCTCCCAATCGAGAACAGGAGAACCCGTCGTCGGTAAAGACATAACTTGAAAAAGGATGTGACGATGACCCAAAAGAACTGCATCTTGTGCATTACCGATCGCTACCAAAACTAGATCTGGCCAGATCCACACCTACCTTGAGGAACCACCTGGAAGATCTACCAGCTCCATGCACGAGTAGACTCTTTGTCACCGGTCCAGAAGCTCTCGCTGCTGGGCAGCAACTCCAACAGAGGGGCGATTACAGAAAGCAAGATATCATCGTGAATTCATAGAGAGAGTATGAAAGGAAAGACCAAGGCGGAAGAAACTGAAAACACAAAGAGGAGAGAGACAGACGGCGTCGACGACAACAAAGGCACTGTAAACCGTCGGGCTGAGACGACGTAAATTTGATTTAGTTTTTTTTGAGAGTTTTTTAGAGGAAAAGAGAGTGTTTCTGAACTTTATATATTTCTCGAATGTGAGACGTTTCAGTGTTCTTTATTTTTTATTAGATATACATAATTTTATTTTATCTACCAATTGGCCTTCAAACTTATAATATATTTTATAATTAAAACAAAAACCAATCTTAAATTTTTAGAAACCTTTAGTTTAGATTGGATAACACAACTTTTGAGGTGCATTTTGTTGTCATTACACACACAAAACAATAAAAGAAAGTTATACATAAACAAATACACATGACTGGCAATAAATTATATGTGAATTTGTCCACCCCATTAAGCAGAGTGTCTAATAATAAATTTAATTTTCTTTTCTATTCACATAATTCATTATTCATATATGTGTATATATTTGTTTTTGGTCCACCCCATCATAAATATAAAATCATATTGATTTTCTTTTGATTAAAGTATATCTCTGATGATATAGTTGACAAAACTCCAAAACTATACATCTGAAGAATTTGATCAAACAATATTTAGATTTAGAAGTAACTTTTGATTCAAAAAGTTGTTTATCGATATAAAAAATATGTTAACTAACTTATTCGCCGTTGTCGAACATGGAGATTCCATTTCCATCTTTTTCGTAACTAACCCCCAAATCCTACTTCCTTTATTGTCATCACTACCGCGATCTTACCACAACCGATCGATGGATTTCCATGTGTCGTGTGGACTTATGCCAGAGGAAATATGGAGCCATTCTCGGTCGTCCCCAACGCTAAGCTTTGCCTTATGTGTATTTTTAACGGCCACATCATGCCTCGTCCACACGATAAGGCATTGACGTACTCCAGCGCCGAGACGCGTCTGGTGGTTGTCAATCAACACTCATTATAGCCTCGCTCTAATATCGCCTCTAGTATGCTCCTCAACGGCTTGTCCTTCACACTCAAATACCAACTCCCTAGCAAAGATCTCGATTCCCTTGTCACCATAACTACTGATGAAGATATGGCAAAATATGATTGAGGAATATGATCGCGCAACATCGTCAACGACGACGACTGCGACACGATGGATGTAGTTGTTCCTTTTAGCTAACCAACTTGAGACCACCGCTACCATGAGATCTCTGCTTGACGGTACAAAATCGGACACTTGGTTCGTCGGTGCTCTAAATCAGAGCGGTTTGCTTCTTCATGGTCTGTCGGATTCTGCCGCTGTGAATAGCACCTTGGTGAATCTCTACGACGCTAGCGGCGAAGAGGCCGAGATCCAAAACCTATAAATTAATGGTGGTTGTGAGAACAATAAGCGAGAGGATTTGATCGCTAACAGTGTGATTCCGCATCAGGGTATGTATATGAGCTCGATGCCTAATTTGCCTATGATTGAAGTTGCCGATTCTTCAATAGGATCTTCCTCTTCTCCTCCTTCCAATGTAAATTTGCCACTAATTCCCATTAGACTCACCGAAGAATAGAGGATCGAGGAAGAATTTGCTCAGATAAGCTTCTCAAACATTCACACTTAGAGGCATTTGAAAAATGATACTCACTTGGTGGTAAATCAACCAACGATGATTCCATAAGGTATGATTACCGATGCTCTAGTGGGTTATCACAACGTGTCTATTAATGGTGCTTATGTCGTAAGCAAAGGATAGGTTTCATCGGACGATTATGAATCTGATCCATGGCTATCAATCGGATACAAGAAGCCACCTTTTCCTATACAGCTAGTGACGATCCCACTGTTTGGTGCCAGTGGCTATGGCTTGACATCTCCTGATTTTGTTGCAAGGTACATCTTCAAGTAAAACTATGGTTTATCTTTTATCGTTCTACAAATGTTTTCATTTCAATTGTTTGTCTGGACATTAGAATACCTAGCGACTGAAACCATACCGTTAATGTTTCCAGTAGATATTTTAGCTTTGTTCTTTGAGTATGATGATACTAAATGCAGATTTATCTCTTGTTTTGTTATACATACAGTGATACTGGGTTCTCTTCTGCAACTTCATTTCAAAGTCAATGTACTACCAAGAACAAGGCCAACCTCTTGCAAGAGCCCCAATGACACAACCTGAAACCACCTCGGTCCAAACCTCCCACGTCCTTCTTCAGCCTGAAACCACTTCAGCTCATACCACCTCCCACGTCCTACCTTAGCCAGTTATATACCCAACTATGGACCAACAACACCAGCCTCCGGTTCAACAACATTTCTTACACCAAGGCGTTCATTACATCCCCCACCCATCACAATACATCGCAATTTACTATCCTCAGTGGAAAAACTACCCGGTTTACATGATGTCCATCTCTCGATCTCAGCAGTATGTCCCAGCTGGAACTCCCCCGTTATATCCAAACTCAAAACCTACATCCACAAACGCGAGAGCTGAAGCGGCTCTAAATGTTTACCATACCACTTTGTCACAAATTATCAGGTTCTTCAGCAATAGCAACAACATCATCATCAATACACATGTTATACTGGAGTTTCATAACACACAACAAACACGAACTCCAACTACAGTGGGGACTATGAGTACACAAACCTGCCAAATGAGATAGTGTATTACCACACACAATGTCCTCCTGCCAACATTGTTATTCCGTTAGCGTCCCAGTACCAAAGCATGACACCAGCCGCGACCGCAGCAACTCTAAACGATATGTCCAAGCAGATAGATCTTAACACTAGCCTACAACAACAACATATGGTTGTATCTCAACTGTTTTAACCACCGAACCTTCAGTAATAAACATGCAAAAATCAAGTATAGCCCATAACCAACTAAGCGCTATCTCGTCTTATTGCTTATTAAGTAACATCTTGTTAGATATATTTATGTATAGGTTTTGCTATCGTGTGATAAAGTTCTTCTCTTAGTATTCTTATCTTGCTTCTCTCTATGAATTTAGATAAATAAAAATTTTCTAGGCAGTATATCTGAGTACTAATATTTGGATGTAGTAAATGAAAGATCAATTATTTAGTTTTTTTTAAACAATGATCGAAACCGAAAGTTACAACATCTTTGTATTTTATCTTTAATTCTATTATAAATGATAAACAATCGGATAACAGATATTTAAACAATGCAAAGATTAATATAACAGCGCAAATTTATATCACCAGTTTTTGATTAAAAACTGGTTTTGAATTTGTATTAATGCAAAGATTATATAAAAAATTTAAAACTAAACAATTCTAATTTATATCAACGAGTTTATATGTATACGATTAAAATCCGCCCTTTCCCTTCCTCTTCCCCTCCAAATACAACTATCCAAGATAAGTTTAGTACATAGGAGTTGAAGTGGGTCGCGGCTTAGCTAGTATTAAATGGTTGTTGATGAAGATTACTTGATAAGCGAGCTACTTTAATTCCTATGTATTAATATATGTTGTAGTTCAGAACAACCCTTCAATATTCAGACATTTAAACCGAATTCGAATTGAAATTCACAAATACCCAAATGAACATCGTAGAGATAGAGTCCGTGATCCGAATCTGGTCAGATACCGGAACATCCATCCAGCCGTGTTTTGGATATTGCAGGTCCATAAGTTTTTCCGAATCTGGTCAGGTTTCACCTATCAGTAAAGACATAAAGGGTTCAGTGTCAAATCCGTAAATTAAACAACATTTGTTTAAAGGATCACACTTATGTACTGTGGATTAACATTTCACATCTCCACGACCTAAAACCCTAAATCTTCCGATCCGCCATGAGGGGTGCTCTCTTCAGAAACGCATCTCTCTGCGCTCGCAGAGTTCTCCTTTCTCCAATTCGGATAACTAATCAAAGATGCTCCGTCAATGTTCCTTTTCTCGCTCCCATCGCCGCTCCATTTCCTCCCAAATTCAGATTATTCTCCTCCGAATCCGATTCGTCCGGTGAGAATCCGACTCCACCTCCTGAGTCTTCGCCAACTGAGTCATCCGAGAAGAAAGATCTCGTTGTTGAAGATGTAGGCAACAAAGGTACAACAAACAAAAAATGTTGCGTCTCTCTTTTCATTTTGCTTCTTGTATTAGTCGAAATGGTGGATTTTGATACTTGGCTCGATTTTAAATTTTGTATTAGCGACATTGCAACTGATTCTGAGATTTGAGATTTGTAAAATTTCAACTGTTTCTTTAGAATCTGTAGGTAAGCTCTTGAAAAAATTGAGGTATGTGGCTAAGTCTTAATTGTTAACTTAAGATCTTGGTTTGTGATTTCAGAGCTAAAATCCCGTCTAGAGAAGTATTTCAATGAGGGTAATGAAGATGCTTTGCCTGGAGTTATTGAAGCACTTTTAAAGAGAAGGCTTGTGGATAAACATGAGGAGACGGATGATGAATTGATGGACTCGCTCGAGAATCAGCCTTTCCAAGATGTCAAGGATGAAGATTTCGAATCCGATTTCGAGGACGCCCATTCTACCGATGATGAACTCGAGGATCTGTACAATGCACCTGAGCATGTAATGGATAAGATGAGTAAGAACGAGTTCTTCAACATGGACGAAAAGAAGTTTGATGCTATGATTAGAGAAGGCATTCAATATGGGATTCTGAAGGATACTAAGGAATGCGAAGAGATTCTCGAGGATATGCTCCAATGGGACAAGCTTCTTCCTGGTAATGTGGCTCTTTATTCATATTTGTCTTTCCATTCATTGGTTCACATCTTTAGACATAGCTGCCTAAGAATCTTTCGTTGTTACAACATACTATTACTAGGAAACCTGTAAGGTATTAGATCTTCAGAGGCTAGGCGGATCAAAAACTGTGCCTGTCCTTGTAGCTAAAAACACTCTCTAATGGGACAGAGCATTTGTAGTAATCCTTTCTGTTCTTGGATTTTGATCAAATCATGGTAGGCGATCTCTCTTGTTATTGGACTTTTTGAAGGCGATAATACTTTTCACATTCATTGTTTCTCGGTTCAGCAGGGTCTTTAAGCAAGAATATCGTTTGTTTCCTGTAATGCATTTATCAGAACATTAGGTAAATTCTCTGACTGTATTTTCATTCAGATGATTTGAAGGAAAAAGTTAAAGCAAAGTTTGATGAGCTCGGGGATATGTGTGAAAGAGGTGAAATTGAGCCCGAAGCAGCTTATGAGCTTTTCAAGGAATTTGAAGACGAGATGGTAGTTCAATATGGAGATCAAATGGAAGCTGAAGGACCTCCCCAGTTTGATGAAACAGTCGCTTCCGATAGGAATACCGACTTGGATGACCCTCCCGGTAAAGGCCCAATCCTGAGGTGGCAATCAAGGATAGTTTTTGCTCCTGGAGGCGATGCGTGGCATCCAAAGAACAGGAAAGTGAAAATGTCTGTTACAGTAAAGGAGCTCGGACTGTCAAAGCATCAAGCTCGAAGGCTACGAGAAATTGTGGGAAAAAGATACAATTCAGGGAAAGACGAGCTTACAATCACCAGCGAGAGGTAAATATAAGGCCAAACCTTACTAAAAGCCCTTTGGTCGCAAGACAAGAATGTTCCATCGTGAAATGCTTATATCGTTGTGTGTTGCAATTTTCACAGGTTTGAACACCGAGAGGAAAACAGGAAAGACTGCTTAAGGACGCTTTACGGGTTGATAGAGGAAGCTGCGAAAGCCAACAAGATTGCTGAGGAAATAAGAACATCATATGTAAAACAAAGACTCAAAGCCAATCCAGCTTTTATGCAAAAACTACAAGCCAAGATCAGAAGGTCTAAAGAATCAGATGCCATCAAGATATGAAAAAGCTTTTCCGAGTTCGTGCCTTGGTTCGTTAGTTCTTTGTTTCACTATCCGATCGTCTCATTTTGGCCATCAATTGATCTGGTATGCGTTTCCGATCAAAAATTGATTGGTTTGTCTCTCATTGAAACTTGGTCATGTTTTCGATTAGGACCATGAGACAGTAATCAATGTTTCTTTATGGATCATGAATCTCCTCCCCTGAAATTAGGGTTTCAGTGTGAGATTTGTATTGGTTTATGGGTTTAGAAAGTAACTAAAGAGCAAAAATAATTACATTACCAATTTCGTTTGGGTTCTTGATTACATGCATTTTTACTCATCCTATGTTTGAATCTTTTATATATTACTATAAAACAATGGAAGAGCTGTGTAAAAAATAACACGAAAGCAATCGGACTGTTGAGAATTGTTTTCCGTGGCTAAGACGATGGGGTTCTCAGCCGCTGCCGCAGCTGGTGCCGCCACACCCTCCTGCCCCCGTAAAGTTGTGGGAAGTGGCTCTGTCGTTGGAGGTTCCATCGGCGCAAGAGAGTAACAGAGCCGAGAGGACACAGCAGCCAAACAGAGCCAAGAACACAACATGAAACAAGTAAACTACATCCAACTCTGTGGTTCTCGCCATGCTCATTGCATCTTCTAAGTATCTCGCCATCTTTGTCTTTCTCTCTCAGATGTATGTCTTAATGTGGATGGGTTTAGTTGTTTAACGTGAAATGGTTTCCTACTTATATAGTTGATAAATTCGTATGCACTGCCATTGTCTTTTTAAAAATATCTTGTTTAGTGAAACCGCTTAATTATTTGTTTGGTGAAAATATCAAACATAATATCTTTTCTAATATTTTGCAAAGAAAAATCAGATTTATTTTTAGTGAAAATGTTTGGTATTTTTTGGGCAAGAAAACGAATGTTTGATATATTTTTCCCTATGTAACATAAACAGACTTATATTGAAATTTATCAATTGTGTCTACGCTTTCAGTTTATGTTCATATAAAGAACATTTCACTAATACAACTTTTATGACACCACTTTCTAAAACTGTCATTTTATAAAATTTGTATTAGTACGTATGAGGTAGTATGCCTTCTCAAGTTTTTTTTTTTTTTGGGATAAATATGCCTATCCACGTTTGGTCTATTTATTCTTAACTCTAGTTGCATGAGAACAAGCTCAAATCTGAACATTGAAATCGTAATTAATAGTACATGTGGAAGGTTGAAACAAAACCATAATTAATTAACTAACGCAACTCAATTATTGGACAAAAAAGAACTATATTAAATCTTGATTAATCAAGTGTCCCTACATATGAGTTTTGATTATACAAGAATCTAACTAATTAAAAGAAGTTATTTGAAGCTTCTATGAGTATCCACCTCATCCATTTTATGAAACAACATTTGCTTGCCACATCAGCTATATTTTTCTAACAGAAAATAAAACGATACCTGAGAAAATAAAACTAAAATAAAACAAAACTGCAATAATGTCGAAACAAATAGAGAAACCCAAATCGTGCAACCCTTCTCCTCTCAAGCTTATCTTTCTCCAAAGCTGCGACTTCTCATCATCTTCTTCGAATTTTTTCGTCTCCCTATGGCCGTTTCTCAACCTTCCTCCTCTTTACCGTTACAACCATTTAATCTGTCCATCATGCGACATTTAACAAATCGCTCATTTTTATCCCTCTTCGACTACTATTAAATCGATCTCTCTTCTCATGGTTCCTTGCTTAAGGCGACGTTCTTTTCTTCGGGACTAGGTTTGAGTTTTCTTTAATTGACGCATATACTCAACGCTTTCTTTTCTTCTCTTCTACGAAACCAGTAAATACCCATAGATCCTGAAAGAGAATCTGAAAGAGTACCCACAGAATCCAACGAAATCTCCAAACCTCTCCTACGTTTTCTCTCTCTCTCGTGTCCCCGTTTTGGTTGGTGATGCCTGAAAATTCGCTAGCCTTGGAGTTAATNTAATTGTATACTGGAGAGACGAAGTTTCGGTCGTGTTTGCATAGATCAGAGATAGGATCAGAATCAGCACTCCCGACGACGTTCGATATAAGAAGGATGTAGAGAAAGAGAAAGACAAATTGCTTCATCTTTTGTAAGAACGTTATTGTTTTCTTTTTCACTAAACTCACACATATATGTATGC
>OVAN01009604.1:0-16722 GCA_900406275.1 Anastatica hierochuntica | reverse complement strand
CTTGCGGGCTAGGAGCGGTAGTTAGGTTATTACAAATTTAAAACCCCAACAGTTGCTTACTAATGTGAACATTACCTTAGTTGATCATCCAATCCTATCACCTGTTGCACCATGTATTTCCCTTACTCGAGCTTTGACTTGTCGACACATCGCCTTGGCCTTTCACGTGTACGTGATTCCTTGCACCACCACAGCACATTATCCATTTACCATGGCTCGCTCATCTTTACTAACTCCTTTTCTCCATCCTTATTACTTGTAGTCGTAATTATGTCTTCTCCTTTCCGCTTCCTACCAGAACATATGTCTTCATGGTCTTTGAAGTCCCTCATATCTTTCATCATCCGTGATCTCATCCTCTCTCATATTCAAAGTCACCTCTTCTATAATTTCCCCAAAGTCGATTAATTCTCTTCCTTCCTGAACTTTCTTATTCTTAGTCGTCTCTTCAGTGCAGTCATCCTTCGTACTCCATTTCTGATAGCATCATCTTGAGCTGACGATCCAATCCTTTCTCATAATACTTTTCCAATACTTGGTAGCATCAATCCTTCCGATACAGACGAAGATACCTCTGATGTCGCATTTGATCATGCTTAACATTCGCACAAGGTGAATGCTCGGTTAGGGTTTTCTATTGGCTCTTCCTTACACTTTTATTTTCATAAAAGCTTTCTCCGGACTCAGCTAATAACTCCTAACTCTAAGACACTAACGACACCATTGAGGATGCTGAACAAAACATAGATGATTCCATCACCATCCGTTTCGTAAATAATTTTCAATAAAAATAATTTTCCCATAACACTTACCTGGTGTGGTCTCAGCAGCATCCCACAATAGCATATAATATAATTCTCACAATCAAATGAAGCATATATAATCAAGCAGCACTTAATACACACACAAAGAAGGATTTCGAACGTACTTGGGGGAGGGTAGATCGATACAACCTGATCACTATCACTACCCGGTCTACCTAATTTAATAACTTAACACCTCCGAGGAAAATCGAGTGCTCGAGGGCAAGAAACTGCATAATGTCCTCCTCCGCTACAAACCGTACACACAACATACTGAGGAACGAAGTTAGGATCCCTCCTGCCTGGACAAGTTGATGTCCTATGCCCCCGTCTTCAGCAATAGGTACACAATGGTAGCATCTCCGGTGGTGGAACTCTCATATGTACTGTGGCATGAGCGCATAATCTCCCTCAAGTAACTGTCAATCCACGATAATACAATTGTTGCAAGGCTCCCTCGGTAGTGGTCGTCGGGATACATGAAACTCCTCTGAGGATGGGGCACCTTGTATCATCCCCGGCTCCAAAGACTCTTCTGATAATGAAAAATAGGTACCAAGCGTCGCGGTGTAAGTATTGTCTTCACGTCCGGCGTATCACCAAGTGGTTCTCCCGATAAAAGCTCGAGAGGATCTAACTCAAAGTCGCTAACGATAGCGCGGGTATGCTTATACCTCTTGTCTTGCCTCCAAATGTAAGTATTACGCTGCATGGTCTATATCACGAATCAAGGGTAAGCCTTAAACCCCAAGACTAACTAAACCTAAACAAAGGAACAACCAACTTTTCCTAGTTATCCTTGCGACACATTTTGACTCGAAAAACAATTAAAACAAAGCCCATTCAAGCATCAATTAACAATGCTCTGATACCACCTTTGTGACACCCCCGTTCATTGCTGAACAGGAATGGCACATATGATGTCCCCAGACGGACGATCCGAAATTATCAAAACAAACTCGGGTTCCTTGAACCAACTGTCCGAGTTCACCATATATCCTGCTAACCATTGCTCTAGGCTTTTCAACCCGTCCGAGCAATGACTAACAGTTAGTTCGTCCGGGCAAGGACTAATATCATTAGGAACTCGTATTTGTAAGAAACTTTATATATTATATATACTTAGTACTTTGAAAGTGTTACAAGAAAAATTATAAGTTTCCCCTAGAGCCTAAGGCTCAACAACGTTTACGTAACTATACATAAAACTTTCATTGCAAGGACAACAAAAACTAACGCTGGCTTAGACGTTCCTTTGCACCCCAAAGAAAAAGAAGTCCCCATTTTAGTGGTTACCTGCATGTACACGAGAGTCGTGAGTAAAAACGTTACTCAGTGAGCCTGGAAACCCAACCCACTACTCATACAGTCCTAACCCCAAAACAATACGATAAGTTGAAGAGAAACAAGCAAGTATATCACTCAAGTATACTATAAACACTCATCCATACTTATCAGTACTTATCCCGGGAAACCTTTAAGTGCATCGCTTCCATATTACCCGTATCCACTTCAATTAAAAATATATATAAATATAGCTAATAACATAACCACAAAGGCTAGACAGAATGATAGTAATATAATATATTATATATACACCCCTGCTAGAAGCCATGAAATATAGAACTTCCAGCACTGCGTCGTCACGCAGTACACAACCATGGTAGTGAACCAGTCTCTCCGTGTCTTCGTTTACTCGATCCGTCCACGCGCCACTACGCAACGACCAAGCCATGGACGTGGGTAATCATGGGCAGCGATGACTTAGGTAGTTACTTAGATTTTACTTCATTATACTTAGCCTTAAAATTCACTCTTGGTTCACTATGAACCTCGGGCAATATTCCATATAGTTTACTAAGTTTTCTAAACATTCAGACGTGTTCATATTCTATCCGGATTATGGCCGCGTCTGGACAGAACACGAAACAACCAAACGGATAATATGAACTGTATATAATTCACGGCCATAACATCACACTATGATCACGCAAGTAAACTTCTGGTGCAGCTCATGCAAACATAAGAAACGACTACCAAGACTCACCTTAGAATTTCAGCACGGTTTAGGTAAGGAAAGAATAAGGTCCAAGTGTGGCTGAGCCTAGCAACCTGCGGAAATCCTAAGTTCAGTACAGTCGGATTCCTACGGTTAATGGTCGGAAACTATTCGGAAAGAATTGCTCGGGCAAAGCTATTCGGATAGCAACGTTCGGGTGATCCGAGTACTTACCGAGTGTTTAGCTTCTGATCGGAAACCCACAGACTGATTTCACAAAGTTTCCTCCATGACACAACCTGAATACGTATAATCCGATCGCTATAAATCGATCCAGTCCGTAACTCACGGGTAATCGAGTATCCCAATAGTGAAAACCATTACCGGATACGTACCATAAGCTCAATAGTTCCCGAACGTGGCCTAGCAACCTTCCGAACAGATCCCTCTTAGGTTTCGGGTCGATTTCATGCTATCCTGATCATTTGGCACAACAACAACAGTCGTATGCACGGTCGGAAAGGTAGGATACACGATCAGTACTATCAGATACACGATCAATACTATCAGATACACGGTCAGTACCATCGGAAACACGATCAGTATTATCGAAAATACGACGGTAACAAAAGTGCACGAGAATACAACATTCGGGAATGATTGGCTTATCGGGAAGGTATCCCGATGGTTGGGCACGATGATTCCTGACAGCAACTTGCTTTGGCACGGGAAAGTTTTCTTCAGAACGTTCGGGTGCACGAGAAAATTCTCACCAATACATTCGGATGCACGAGCAACACGTTCGGATGCAGGAGTATTTTTCCTAAAGGCTCATTCGGATGTGTGCCCAGAAGCTTATATAGGCACAATAGCATATGGGCTTAGTCAGCCAATGGCACACTAAGCTAGTCTCTTCGGGTGACACCTGGCACGCTAGGTGGCACGCTCGCCATGCATGTTGTGCACACAGGTGTCGTGTCTCAATGAAGAAACAAGCAGCTGGTCACTTACCCGATCGTGCCATACCATGCCCGAACAGTTCTGATCGTGTCGGCACGTCCGTTTCTCGATCGGAACGTGACGATTACACGCTGAATAGTAAGGAAAAATATTTTTCCGAGGAAAACTTAATTTTCTTCGGGGAATATCTTTACCATTTATTCCTATGGCCATTTTACCTCTATTGGCCAAAGAATAATTTCCCGACTAACTTCCCGACTAATTTCCCGATCATCTAAGGCTTTTTAGGCCGAACCGTCGGCATTTCCAATCCAATAAATTTCCTAAAGAATCCATCCGTACCACTACTTCTTCTGGATTCCAACTTCCAAAATTTTGCCTTCTCTTGAGTCGCTTGACTAGCACTTAGCTTTACCGCTATTCGGCCAACTCGGCCAAAATATTATCCGCTCGCGAGGGTTATTACACTGTTGGGCCTATCTTAAAAGATTTGGGCCGAAAGCTGGAAGGATCAGTAGCCACATCGACACATCGACGTGGGTTGGGCCTGCTCCCGAGGCCCATTAACGGTGGCCCAATGATTAAAGCGCCTCTCGAGAAACCACGACGTCATCGTACGGACCGCATTTAATGAGGTACGGGCAACGCCGCATGACACATGCACAACACGCTGGCCAAAGGCATGGGCAAGTGAGATCATCTCTTGACACACGTCGATAACAGCTCAAAGACCCGCCGGGAGCCTTGATAAAAGGACGGACTGCCTGACAACCGACAATACGGATGAACAGAACTGACACGCGGCGCGAATCCCGCCGATTCGGACCATGCCGAGAGTTGACCCCGTGACGAGAAAGCGACATCGACGAAGGAGGGTTCAAGAGAATTATTGCTCTACAAATATAAGGCTCTCACTTAGCATTGGGGGGAGGAATTCGAGAGAGAGAGAGAAAAATCGGTGTAGAGAGAAGACTAGTTTACATTTTCTTTGTAAACTCCTGAACACATCTCAATAAAAGATAACACTGTAAAAACACGTGGAACATTTTACGCTTTATTAAACGAAATTCTCCGATCTAAGCATTACATCACCACTTAAATAGTCACGTCGTATCAGTCTACCTCAAACAGAGATTCTTGTGATATTTTATTCATGTATTACTATGAACAAATATTTTTTATTTATTAAATAGATATTTAATAACAACAATACATGTAATTTTTTTTACAAAGAAAAAGTTATTTGTTAAAATGTACTACCCAATAGAGATATAACGAAAATGATTATCGCAAAAATTATGTTGAAATATCTTTTTTTGTAGGGTATGGTCGTCCAAAAGAGTCGTAGTGTTTTATCCATAAGGTAAAACTTGGGAATATTGATCAAAACATGTGTGGGAGACTTGATAAAGGTGAAGGTGGTTTAGCATGTATGACTATAATGTAGATCAATAATATATAAAGATGTGTTTTTATTGATGTAACTGAGAGTACATATAAAATAAGAACTTAATTAGTCAATTTCGAACTAGAATAAGGGTAATCATGTTGAGATTCCAATTTGGCTACACAACAACAAAAGTCTTTCACACATCCTCCATTTGGGTACCCTAAGCCTATGCAGTTTGTTACGCATCGAGATCTGGGAATACATGGCGGTCTCGGCTCCGGACATATGCGAATTTGTCCTAATTGAAAGGTAATATATGAAGTATCAAAATCAGCATAATTGCAATGAATAATCCTCCACCATTTTTTTAAATCCCGCAATCATTTTAAAAAGTTTTTTTTTAATGATTTTACATTTTTGCCTCTATTTTTAAATTTTTTTTACAAATAGAGTTTTTTGGTTAAATTATCTTATTATTTTATTAATTTTTCTCACGCCTAAAAAATTAACTCATCAACTTCTTTTTTGTGCTTGGGAAATTTTATATTAAACAAGCAAATGTTTACCTGAAATCGTAGGTAAAAAAATGAGAGCAAACACCACCAATGAAGCTAATAATGCAGATGAAAACTTGTTTGCGGCCATTAGTTATATTTTTAGAAATCCTTTAATCCTGCCAAATAAATTAACAAAGAAGCAAGGTCCATAGTAAAATTTAGATTTAGTGACAGCCAATATAAGACTTAATCAAAAAAAGATAAAAATCCAATATAAGAGGGATACCCTTTTGTCCTTTCTTATTATATTTCGGTTGTTACAAATAACTTATAATGTTATATTGCGTGCACATATATAGGTTTGATAGATCTTCCAAATTATGCAAGTAATCTGTATTATGAAATGTATTTTCTTTTTGGTCAAAGTAATGAATTTTTTTCTTATCTAAAAAAAATAATGATTTTTTCATTAAGTTAGATTTAGACTGTACACTTGGTCAGAAGGTTTCATAATGTAGTCAACAAAAATTGGTTTCGTAATTTAGTATGTACTAGAGTTTTGACCCGCGCAACCACACGAGTTTTTTAAAAATAATTTTAAATATTATTAATCATGTTTAGATTTTTCGAATATCGGGTTTACAATTTTCGGCTATCTCGAGTTTCAGATTCAGGTTCAGGTTCAAAACTTTTACAATTCTCAGTTATGTTGAATTCTAGGTTCGATTTAGATTTGAGATTTTCGAGCTTTCAGATTTCTTCAGATACTCGTATGAGTTCAGTTCAGATAATATCCAATACCCGAAATACCGTGAAACAAAACCCGTTAGAGTATTTAAAAAAATATCAGATGACTAAACTTAAATGTTTATAGTTTATATAAGTTATTAATAAATTTCTATAGATTTTTATCACTTTATAATTTTTTTAATTTTTTGTAACAATTTTTTTAGAAAATAATAATATTATAATATAGTTATCTTAAAAACTATGGATTTATTTAAAATTTGAAAACAAACTCTATTTAAATTTGCTGAAAATTGATGATTTTAAATAGTGTTGGTTTACAATTTTTATATTAATTAATTGAAAAGAATATTAGAATATTCTAATATATTTGTTGGAATATGTAAATGAGTAATTAGAGTTATTTTAATTTACTATATACATTTAATAAAATTTCTAAAATATCTTCACTTTAAAAAATCACACATGAAAAGATCTATGTCTTCCCTTATAATAAGATAGATGTATTGAAATTCGCATACATGTTAAGTTATTATATTTTGAGAAAAAAATTCTTCCATTTTGTATCTAATATCTTTCTATACCTTTTAATCAAATAATATGGAAAATATTGATTGTATTCGTTAGTACATATCTATACTATTATTAAATAAGAATTTAAAAACTTAGGGGGTGTATTCAAACAGTAATTTAGAGTGAGTTGTATTAAGATATGAAATTTCATGTTATTGAAAAAGAAAATTTAAAAAGTCTTATAAAATTCATTGTTATTGAAGTGATGATTTTAAAATGTATCTTCAAATCCACTGTTATTGGAAATATTTTAAGTAATGAATTTTAAGTGATTTATGGTGTTTGAGTGGAATTTTCTTGTTAAAAATAAAAAGTCTCAAACCACATCAAATCATATGGTTTTAAGTGGAATTGCAGAGAATTTCTAAAAAAAAAATAACAACTACTTCCAAAATTCATCAAAATCTTTTAAAAACTCATTCAAAATCAAATTCCATCAAATGCTCGTTTCAATACATCCCCTTTAGTTGTAGATCATAAGAAGCATGTTGATGATGTGTCGTTATAAGAGGCTCTGTTGGAAGTTCCTAAAAAATAGTAAAAGGGGATATGTGTCGCAATCCTTTGCAATGTTAGTGAAGTTGCTTCACATGATGTATTATGAATAAGTTTAATCTCACTTAAATTGTCTATCTATCGAGTTTTGCCAGTATTATATTTTTGAGATAAATATTTTTAAAAAAATCAACCATAATAGGAAAACATAACCCATCATCTCTCTTTTTAAAATATTTTTCAATAATCTTTGAGAAAGACAAAATATGCCATAATATATTTTATCCCTATATTTTTTTTATTTAAAAATTTGCCTATATATCATATATTTGTCGTGTGTGGCTTATTTTATTTTTGATTCATTCCATTTTAAGACAACATGTTCCCTTTAGGGTTCAATTTCTCTACGACCCAAATCGTATTCATTTGTTTCCCTAATCTCTATATTAGTACTCGAGAAGTATTTTTTTTAGCAAACAACCTTTTGTTCACGTATTATTTAAGATTTACGCCATTAGAAAGTTTTGAATGAAAGAACAAAAAAATACAGTTCTTTAGGATAAAAATGAGAAATAAAAATGAAGATCAGCGCGTTTATCATGTTTGACCGGGTTGTATCCAAAATTTGTTTGCAAATTCGAATTAACTAAATAAATTAAAGATTTTCGTGTTTTTCTGATTGGATCGGATATAAAATGGGTATTGATCCAAACGAAGAAAAATGTTATTATTACTAGGGAAACCTGTTATTTCTCCACATAGAACCATCATATAACCAGATCCGGTCCTGAGCCCAAGCTGGCCAAGCTTGGGCTTGCGGCCCTTGTTTATTTATATATTTTGTCGGCCCTCTGAGAACAAATGTTCTTCAAAAGTTTAGTGGTAAATGACGGTTAGTGTTCTCTTAGGATGTGGGTTCGAACCTTGTTACTGTCATATAACTTCTTTTTTTTTCTTTTTATTCGCTAATTTCTACGCAATTTTTTTTCTCTGAGCTTGCGGCCCATATAATATCAGGGTCGGCCCTGCATATAACTATTAAGTAGTTATCATATCTTAAGTATATATTTTGTATCTTGTTAGTTGATATCTTATATTCTTCTAGATTATAGGAGCTCTACAACTATATATGTAACCTGGACATCTCTTTTGCATAACCAATATATTCTCTATTCACATGGTATCGGAGCCTCTCGATCTATAAACTAAAAAAAATCCAAAACAAATCAACGAAACACAAAAGAGATGGAGTCCTCTGCAACTTCTTCAGGAACGTCTCTTACAACATCAGTCAATGTCAACACTGGAGATCAACAACATCTAGTGTATTCTGTCAACATGAGTTCAGTCACACGACTCACCACATCAAACTACATAACCTGGAGTGTCCAGGTAACTTTGTTTCTTGAAGGACATAACCTCAAGCAATTCATTACAGAAGATGTTGTGATTCCTCCTCCAAATGTGCAGGCAAACAATCTCACATCGCCAAATCCCAAATACACAGCGTGGTGTAGACAGGACAAGTTAGTTTTTGCTGCAATTCTCAGATCCATCTCTCTCTCTTTGCAGCCTGTTATTTCCACAACAACCACAACCTTAGAAGCATGGATCACTCTTCGATCAACTTATGGTCGGCCCTCTCGCGGCCACATGAAACAGATCAAGGAACAGTTAAAGAAGAATATTAAGGGAGATCGAACAATCGATGAGTATATCCAGTCTGTCAAGTCTAAGGCATATTACTTAGCACTCTTTAGAAAGCCTCTTGACCATGAGGATGTGGTTGAATACATACTTGATGGTTTAAGTGAAGACTATCGCGTAATCATTGAGCAAATCAATGGCCGAGACACTCCACCTGCGTTGGATGAGCTGCGTGACAAATTGGTAAACAGAGAGGCTGCTTTGTTATGCGCACAACCACCTGCAACTCTCTCGATTACGGCAAATACGGTAACACATAAATCAAAACAGAATTACCGTGCCTCTAATAATGTTTTTCGTCAACAGCCACAGTACCAGCAATACTCTCCGCGCCCACAACAACATCAGTACCAACAACCACAATTTCACCGCTCTCCAAGGCCTTAATTGGGGAAGTGTCAAGCTTGTGGCGTTCAAGGTCACAGTGTGCAGAGGTGTACACAGTTTCGGGTTGTTGCAGTTGACTAACAGCCTGCGTATTCACCACAAACACAGTGGCAACCACGGGCGCATAACACAGCTATGATGAGCCCTCTTCCTCATACGATGGATACACCATCTTGGTTGCTTGACTCTAGAGCTTCTCATCATGTCACTTCCGACGTAAGCAACCTGAGCATGACTTCTCCTTATCATGGAAAAGAAGTAGTGGTGCTTGGTGATGGGTCAGGTCACGCGATCACTCATACCGGTTCTACATCACTATCCTTACCATCTCATGATATTATTCTGAAAAATGTTCTTCATGATCCACATATAGAAAAGAACTTGATGTGTATTAGAAAAACATGTGCTGATAATGGTGTTTCTATAACATTTGATCTTTGGTCGTTTCAGGTGAGGGAGCTAACCACGGGAGCGCTTCTCAAAACCGGTCAAACTAAGGATGGAATGTATGAGTGGCTAGATTCTATACCTTCTTCTACGAAATTTCAAGTGCTTTCTACAATAAAAACTTCTATGATCGAATGGCATTCTCGCCTTGGTCATCCGGCTTTTGACATTTTATCTCGTGTCCTTTCTCAATGCTCTTTGCCTTTTTCTGATAAGATTAATGGTTCTTTGTTATGCAACTCTTGTGCTATTAATAAAAGCCATAAACACTCCTTTGGAACAAATACACTTAAATCTTCTAAACCTTTGGAAATCATTTATTATGATGTTTGGACTTCTCCAATGCTTTCGTTTGATGGGTATAAATACTATGTGGTTTTCGTTGATCATTTTACACGATACACTTGGTTTTATCCTCTCAAACGGAAATCACAAGTTTTTGAGACTTTTCAGTGTTATAAAGAGCTTGTGGAAAATCATTTTCGGTCTCGAATTATCACGTTTTACTCGGAAAATGGAGGTGAATTTCAAGTTCTTACACCTTTTTTATCGTAACACGACATCTTTCATTGTACTTCAACTCCACATACTCCTGAGCATAATGGCATTTCAAAGCGCAAACATAGACATATTGTAGAAACAGGTTTAGCTCTTTTATCTCATGCCCATATGCCTCTGGAGTATTGGTCCTTTGCTTTCTCTACTGCCCTGTTTTAATAAATCGTCTTCCTAGCTCATCTCTTAATTTTTGAGTTCCCTATGAAGTTCTTTTTCAGGATAAACCAAACTATTCTAAGCTTCGAGTCTTTGGGTGTCTTTGTTATCCGTGGCTCCGTCCTTATTCCACTCATAAACTTGATTCTCGCTCATCTCCGTGTGTCTTTGTCGGCTACTCGGCTAGTCAAAGTGTTTATCTTTGCTATGACACAGCCAAGTCTAGACTATATGCTTCACGACACGTGGATTTCTTTGAAAATCAATTTCCTTTTGCCGCCAAATCTTCTTCTTCGTCCTCCACACCTTTACAACCTGACTCTGTTTTTACCTTCTTTGATAGCTCACCTTCAGTCACTCTTCTTCCTCCAATTGTTGACACAAGTTTGTCTGAAGTGCTCTCTAGTCCTACTTCCTCTCCTGTGGCGGACAAAGAACAGCCACCATTATCATCACAGGTTGAGCCGCCGATCTCTCAAGACTCTGTTTCTTCAAGTGATGAGCTGCTGTTATCTTCTTCTCCTCAAAGAGATGACCTGTCTTTAGCGATGGTTCCTTATGTTCCGCAATCTACAACAGAAGCTGTTAACACTCATCTGATGATCACCAGGTCTAAAAATCAAATCTCTCGACCTAATCCTCGTTATGCTTTAAGTATTATCGTTTCTCGTGACAATGAAACAAAACCACGCACACACATTCAAGATCTCAAAGATGATAGATGGCGCAAGTCTATGGGAGATGAGATAAACTCGCAGGTGCAATTTGGTACATGGATATTGGTTCCGTATGATCCATCTTACAATCTCGTGGGCTGTCGATGGGTATTTCGCATTAAAAGGAATCCTGATGGTACTGTTGAGCGCTATAAATCTTGGCTCATTACGAAAGGTTATAATCAAAGACCGGGCATTGACTACTTCGACACTTTCAGCCCAGTGGTCAAGCATCCCACTATTCGATTGGTAATCGGACAAGCCGCAACAAGAGGTTGGCTCTTACGACAACTAGACGTCAATAATGCCTTCTTGCAAGGCTATCTTTCTGAAGATGTTTATATGGAACAACCGCCGGGTTTCATTGATAAAGACAAGCCGGATCTTGTGTGTAAGTTGATTAAGGCTATCTATGAGTTTAAACAAGCCTCGAGAGCTTGGTACACTGTGCTTCGTACTTTCTTGCTTGAATGTGGCTTTCAAAATTCACTGGCAGACACATCATTATTCACTCTACATGTCTCGGGTATTGCTCTCTTTGTTCTGGTCTATGTAGATGATATTGTCGTCACGGGGAATTCTGAAGAACATATTCATCTATTCATTGACTTGCTTTCATTTCGTTTTTCACTTAAAGATACGGGAGATTTGAGTTACTTTCTTGGTATATAAGTAACTAGAACACCTGCTGGAGTCACTCTCACACAGACTAAGTATATAAATGACATTCTTCATCGGATGAACATGGTCACCACGAAACCAGTTTCGACCCCAATGGTGGATGATCCACCACTTACAGCTGAGTCTGGTCTGTTACTTCCTGATCCCACAGAGTATCGTTCTATTATTGGGAGTCTTCAATATTTTCTCATTACGCGGCCAGACATTACGTATGCCGTTAATAAGCTATCGCAATACATGCATGCTCCGAGAGAGGGACATTGGCTTGCGGCTAAGAGAGTGGCAAGATATTTGTGTGGCCCGAAGACACATGGTCTGTTTTTCTCGGCAACAGTTGATTTGACAATTCGTGCATACTCTGATGCGGATTGGGCAGGTGATCGTTATAATTATGCTTCTACTAGTGCATACTTAGTATATGTTGGTGAGCATCTTGTTGCGTGGTCATCTAAGAAGCAGAAGCGAGTTGCCAGATCATCAACAGAGGCCGAATACAAGGCTGTCTCGGATACTGCCTCGGAGGTTGAATGGATAATCTTATTGCTAAATGAGCTTGGGTTTCGTATTAATGAACCACCAACCATATACTGCGACAATATTGGTGCAACCTATCTATGTACGAATCCAGTGTTTCACACTCGTATGAAGCATGTTGCAGTTGATTATCATGTTATTCGGGACATGGTAGAGTCAGGTTCACTTCATGTTGTTCAAGTAGCCTCGGCAGATCAACTCGCGGATGCTTTGACAAAACCATTACCTCGTGCGAAGCTTCTTCCTATGCTTGACAAGATTGGACTCTCGTCCCTTCGTCCATCTTGAGGGGGCGTATTGAGTAGTTATCATATTTTAAATATATATTCTGTATCTTGTTAGTTGATATCTTATATTCTTCTAGATTATAGGAGCTCTACAACTATATATGTAACATGTACATCTCTTTTACATAATCAATACATTCTCTATTCACAATAACATCATATTCCCATGGAACTACGACCTCGTGCGAGATATCTCTAAATTGAAAATCACAAACTTATATCTCCAGATAGATAGTTGAAATCATAAGTAACCATGGATGTTGATTTAATGTTTTTACTTAAAGCCAGAGACGAAACTAATTTATCATCTTACCAAACCGAAAGAAAACATGATTACAACAAATTACAACCTGACCCACATATGACGCACCCGCTTTGTTCTTCTTCACATCAGTTTCTTTATTTTCATGAGAAGATTCATATTCTTCTCTATCCAAAACTGATAGTATTCTGTTGAAATTAGTTTGAATCCTCAAGTTCTATCACAAATTTAAAGAGACCTTAGAAGTCAAAGTGTGACAAGGCCAAAGACTAGTTCTGAGGGAGATGGTTTCATCTAAGACAATAAAGAAGATGTCTCTGAATGAGACAGAGAGTTTGAAAGGATAAGCTTCAGCTTACAAAGCCACATGGTCTCTCTTTTTATCTCTGCTGCAGCGGTCATGTTGTACATTTCAGGATAATGCTTCAGGAGAGACAAAAAGAATGCTGCCAAGAAAGTGCTGTTTTGCTTTGATAACTAGACAAGTTAACAAAGGTTTAACTCAAGTTAAGGTTTACGTTAAGTTGGGTCTTTGTTGGTATGTAAAGCATAGGATGGTTTTCTAAGAAAGGTTATGCAGAAAACAAGAAGAAGAGAGGTGTAACAGAGAGCTCGAAAGTGCAACAGAGGTTGCTGAAGCACCAAGGATGCTGATGCATTGGGGGTGCTAAAGCACCAAGGCACGAGAGAGTGAAAAGTTAGGCACAAGGAGAGAGCTCAAGAACAGAAAGAGAAGAGAGGTTGAGAGAAGAAACAAAGAGTTACAAGAGATCTTTGTATTCATGAGATATGTTGTAAAGCAAAGCTGTAACAATTCTCTTGATTCTAATGGATTGGTGGAAGTATCCACCCCCTGAGATGTAGCTATTCAAAATGGATAGTGAACTCAGGGTAAAAAAAATTTTTGTGCTCTATTTTCTTTATTTTCTGCTCTGCATCATCTCTGTATTTCTCTGCATCAGTTCTATCATTCTTCTGTCACAGTTGTTGTCTGAGTTTTGTTCATCCTTCAAGTTAGCTCTATAGCTAAGTAATCTTGTGGTGACCATGAAAGGCTAAGGCTTGATGTCTTTGGAAGGGCTTAACCTTCAACATATTCCTATTGATGTATTGTCATTTTATGGGCTTCTACTTATTTTTTAGTTAAGAAAATGATGTTTTAATATGTATTTGGTTCTTTTCGGAGTCTTTAGATTTTCTTTATTGTTTTTACAGGTTTTGGGTTACTATGGAGAGAAAGGAAGCCATTCATGTCAAAATGGAGATTCCGGAATACATGATCAGGCTGATACATCAAACGTTTCGCAATTTTTGATAGAATTCCCACAATTGCATCAAGCTGAAATTTGGACTCAAGATAGTCAAATGAGTTAGCTTTCATTTGGTAGTGGTGTATAGGAAATCCAACAGAGCGATAAAATGTTATTGCCATTTTAGGGAAAACCTATCAAGTTGGCGACCAAATGGAAGATACTGAGAAGTGGGCAGGGATTGACCGATCCAGGCAGGGATCGACCGATCTAGGGTAGGAATCGACCAATCCATGTACTTGAGATCTTACGTGAACTTCCAATGGGTCAAGGATCAACCGATCATTTCCCATGGATCGGTCAATCCATGTGCCGACGCATGAGTTTACCCGAACCCGATTTGAAGACCCGAAAAAGACCCATATACCTATTTAAACTCACAAACTCGTGTTTTAGGTTATTCTATGCTATTTTGAGATTTCTAAGAAACCTTTAAGCTTTTTAAACATAAGGGAGATAGATCGGCTATATACTTCGACCCGAGAATAATTTTGAACCCTTTCTCTTACTTTTATTCAGTTAAAATCTTTTTTTCCTTTGATTCATCTTGTGATTGTTTGATTGCTATGAGTGAGTAGTTTCCTTGCTGGTTTTAAGGTCATTAGGGGATTTTATGAATTGTTGATTTAGGATTGTTTGATTAGGATCATCAACTGGATCTTCATCTAGGACTTACTTAATGTTGATGCTAGCTTGATCACCTATCTTTTGTTCTTAGGATATTTAACGCACCAAAAATATTCGACTAAATGTCTGAATGAATCTTAGAAGACCAAATTGTCTTAGTGATAGCTTAGGTTTTCATCCAAGAAAACACTGGAAGCATACATATGCGTACGTTGTAGTGGTTTGGGATCGAATCCAAAGAGACCAAAGGTCGCACGAAAAACTATCAGATCAAATGTGGGTTAAAGTGAAAAAGAAGAGTTGTAAAGTGATGTTTTAAATTGAAATAAGCAGAGGAAGCAAAGAAAAAAGCAGTAGTAAATCAAAGCGCTAGGTGCAGGGTGTTCTCAAGGAAATCATTTCATCAGGATTGTAGGTTTTATGTCAGAGAAACAGTTAAAGCTATCTTGAACTAAATTCTCAAAATTATAGTTAACCTACTTCCGTAGCGCTAACTAAATACGTTTAAGGATCCTAGAAACTAACTTCCATTGAGTTTTGAATCCTAAACATGCATTCTAAACAGGATTGATTTGTTCACAAATTGCTTACACATCAATTTCCATTCCTATTATCGACGTTCTCCAGTCGTTGTCGGCTCAGCTGACCCTTAGGTCACGCCCCCATCTGTTTCTACTTCTGTGGTGAGATCTTCTTTAGCGATGGCATAACATTGCAATATTGGCAAGGGGATATCAAGACTGTTCTCCTCTTGTGGGATTTGGTGCAGTATGCACTCTTCGAAATCTGCTGTGAGTTCCTTAGCCATCGTGAGGTATTTGGCCATGGTTGCGTCACTGGTTTGATAGTCGCCTTGGATCTGGTTGATGATCAATTGTGAGTCGCTATGGACTGCGATCTTTCGAGCTCCCAACTCCTTTGCTAATGTGAGCCCAACTATAAGGGCCTCGTACTCGACTTCGTTATTGTAGCTTTGAATTCGCATAAGACTGCTTGGGATGCCTTCTCGCCGTGGGGTGAGGTCAATACGATTCCAAGGCCCATTCCCCTAGCTTTGCTAGAACCATCTACGTGTAATGTCCATTCTCCATATGTTCTTATGGCTTGGAGAGTTTGTACCTCCTCCTTCACCACCGGACCCATAGTGGGTGCGAATTCTGCTGCGAAATCTGCCAGCGCCTAGATTTTTATAGCGGTGGCTGGTCTGAAGAATACATCGTACTCCCCCAGCTCTATTGCCCATTTGACTAACCTTCTTGACACTTCGGGCCTATGCATAACGGCTTTGATGGGGGTGATGTTACTAGCACGATTGTATGTGCTTGGAAGTATGGCCTTAGTTTTCGGGCGGCTACAACCAAGGCTAACACTAACTTCTCCAGGTGAATGTACCGTGTCTCGGCATCCAAAAGCGATTTACTAACGTAGTACACATGGTAATGTGATCCTTGTCAGGTCGAAGGACCAACTCCTAGGATGCGCTTCTCGTCTTGATGGTTGAGAGGATTGTAGCGGAAGACTTGGACGAATTAAGAGTTAGACACGTTCGGATATGGGTGTACGAACGGTCGGATGGATGGATTGAT
>OVAN01009603.1:151-16722 GCA_900406275.1 Anastatica hierochuntica | reverse complement strand
CTCGCCTTACAGGAAAGGGAGTTAAATTCGAATGGACAGAGGACTGTTCCAGGAGTTTCAAAACCCTAAAGGATCGACTGACGCAGACGCCAGTGCTAGCTCTGCCGAAGGTAGGGGTACCGTATCAGGTCTATACGGATGCCTCAAGAGTTGGGCTAAGCTGTGTTCTGATGCAGATTGAGAAGGTCATCGCCTATGCCTCGCGACAGTTGAGACCTCACGAGTTGAACTACCCGACGCATGATCTGGAGTTAGCAGCAGTGGTTTTTGCCCTCAAGATCTGGAGAGCATATCTGTACGGAGAGAAGGTTCGAATTTTCATCGACCACAAGAGTCTGAAGTACATCTTCACCCAGCCAGATCTGAATCTGAGGCAGCGCAGATGGGTAGAACTTCTGGCAGACTATGAAATGGAGATTGCCTATCACCCTGGTAAGGCTAACCAGATTGCAGATGCTCTAAGCTGCAGAAGAACAGATGTGGCCGAGTCAAAGGAGACTCAAGAGTTGGTGGAAACGATGGCAAGTCTCAGGTTATGTGCCACTACCGTCGAAGATGGTCTAATCGGTCTAGAAGCGGTGGACCAAGCTGATATGTTATGGAGAATCCGCGAGGCCCAGAGCAAGGACGAGTTTCTTAAGAAGATGATCGAGAGGGAGGTCATTGGGTATCGTGTAGCGACCAATGGAACGGTCATGTTCAGAGGCTGAGTGTGTGTGCCGGACAACCAAGAGCTGAGAAAGGAAATTCTGCAACAGGCTCACTGTTCAAGGTTCTCAGTTCACCCGGGAGTGGGCAAGATGTACCGAGGGTTAAAAAGGTATTATCACTGGGACGGAATGAAAGGGGATGTAGCCACATGGGTTTCGCAGTGTCAGACATGCTAGCTAGTAAAGGCAAAACACCGAATACCGGGCGGTCTTCTTCAAGATCTGCCATTACCACAATGGAAGTGGGATATGGTAACCATGGATTTTGTCACCGGATTGCCATCTACCACATTAGGTAGAAACGCGATTTGGGTAATCGTCGACCGGTTGACAAAGAGTACCCATTTCCTGCCAATAAAAAGGAATGATGGTGCCGATAAGTTAGCAGAGAAGTATATCAATGAAATCGTCAGATTGCATGGGGTTCCAGTCAGTATAGTATCAGATCGAGATGTCAAGTTCACATCCATGTTCTGGCAAGCATTTCAGAAAGCTTTGGGCACAAAGGTACACTTCAGTACAACCTACCACCCACAGACCGATGGATAATCAGAAAGAACGATTCAGACCCTAGAGGACATGTTACGGTCGTGTGTACTCGAATGGGGAGATAGTTGGTCTAAGCACCTGCCATTGGTTGAGTTCGCCTATAACAACAACTACCATTCTAGTATAGGGATGCCACCCTATGAGGCTCTCTACGGAAGACCATGCAAGACGCCCATGTGCTGGTCCGAAGTGGGGGAGAGCAGAGATCTAGTGCCCGAAATCATAGAGGAAACCGAGCAACAAGTCGAAATGCTTAAACAACGACTAAAGGAAGCCCATGACCGTCAAAAAAGTTATGCAGACAACCGCCACAGAGAATTGAAATTTGCAGTTGGGGAATTGGTATTCCTAAAGATGAGAAACTTCCAAGGAGGGAAGTAAGGAAAGAGTAAGAAGAAGTTAAGACCCAGATTCATGGGGTCGTACCCCATCATTGAAAGGATAGGCGCATTTGCTTACAAGTTGGATCTACAGCCAGAACTATCAGACTTCCACAATGTCTTCCATGTGTCAGTACTGAGGAAAGTCATCAGGGAACCAGAGCTGATTCTGCCTATTCCGCCGCCAAGTCTGCAGAAGAACTTCTCAGTTCAGAGCCTACCCGCAGAAATCCTAGAAAGGGCAGAGAAAGAAGTTCAGGGTAAGGTTGTGGCTATGGTCAAAGTCAGATGGACATGAGACAACATCCAGGAGGAAACCTGGGAAGTCGAAAGTGACATGAAGAGGGATTATCCAGAATTGTTCGAAGGATCCGGAAGGCTACCGGAGGACATTCAGGATTCGAGGACGAATCCCATGGAAGTGGGGGAGAATTGTAAAGACCCCGACTCGAAATTGGGAGTAAACCGCGTCGATCAACCCGGTTCGGTTCAAACCGAAGGGATCAGTTTAGGAGAACCAAAAACCCTAGGGCAAACCGCGTCTCCTTCTCCCTATTTAAACGCGTCTTCGCCTCGAGAAACGCATCATCTCGAAACCCGTAGCGAAGCTCTGCCCGAATCCCGCGAAAACCCGAGAACCGAACCACCCGAGCTATCCCGCGAGCCACCACCGCCGTTTTCTCTTCTCCGTGCGCTGCAGCCATTGACCCGAGCCTCCCAGCCCAATCTGAACCACCGATCAACGTCGCTGCCCTCGAAAACCGCGCCGCAGCGCCTCCCAGTTCGCCGATCGCGAGCCGCAGCTGCTGTCTCCGATGATCCGAGCGCCGCAGCCGTCGATCCGAGCCTCCCAACCATCACCCGAGCCCGATCAACCCTCCCAGTCTCCGTCAAACAGTGAGCCACAGACCACCACCGAAGCTTCTCCACCCTCGATCGTGCCGTCGCTCCGCCGCTCGACCCGAACCGTGACTCCTAGCCGCCGTGTGATCGAATCCGCGAGCCTTTCGTCGCGTTTCCGCCGCCGTCACTAGAAACCGAGGTGAGCGTTCCGCGTTTCCGCGTTTTCGCGTTTCTGTTTCCGTTCGTTTCCGTTTTTCCTTTTTCGTGCTCCCGTAATTATTTTCCGTAGGATCTAAATCGTTTCCATAACTTTTCCGTGCTCGGTTTTTTGGAGTTTCCATTTATTGAAACTTTCCATTTTTGGCAATTTTCCAATTTGGAAAGTTTCTATTTTTGGAAAGTTTCATTTTCAGAAAAGTTTCTATTTTGGGCAGGTTTCTCGATTTAGAAAGTTTCCGTTTTAGCAAGTTTCCATTTATGGCAGGTTTCCATAACTGGAAAGTTTCCTTTTTGAGCCGGTTCCGGATTTAGGTCTAATCCGAGTTCCTTCTTTGGTTCAGGTCCTGAAGTCCAGTAGCTGTTCCGGAAGTCATCTGCGCCCAGTCTCCGCGTCTGCAGTTGCCAAGGTGAGGCGCTATTCCCGTAGCTAATCCCCCGTAGAACTGTCTTAGGATGTTTTCATTGCTAGCATAGGGTTAACGTGTCTTGATTGCTAGTCATGTTTGAGAGTCGAGTCAGTCTGTCTGATGATTGAACTAGAGGCCTAGGAAATTGAACTAGTGTGATAGGATGTGATGTTATGCGTTTGGATGAGTTGTGGGAGTGAGTTCGCCCTCGGAAAAGTGAAAGAAAACCCTGAGTCCACACAAACCGGGGAGTTGGTGAGTGAGTTTAGCCGGTCACTGTGGTGGTTGCTGCATGTTAAGGCGTTTTGGAGAAAACCGGAGGTTTTGTTTAGGACATCTTTGTATGTCATCTGTGCTTGTGACACAATAGGTGTCTGCTTGGTGCTCATTCTATGTTATCTGTGAATGCATGTTAAGTCTGTTCCGCGGTGTTGCATGTCTAGCAATTCCATGTCTCACTAGGTGATTCCCCTGTCACTCACCCCTCTCTTTCCCTCGTCCATTCCCCCCTTTTGTCCCTGCACGTGAGTATGACGAGCAGCTGGACGGATGATGAAGGAACTGGATTGTTCGTTTTCGGGACCGAGTTTTTATTTAAATTTTTTTCTATGGTTTGACTCGATTTTAGTTTCTTTTAGACTTGTTATGTTCCTTTTCCTGTGGCTAGAAGACTTTATTCATGTATGGAACTCTGCCTAGCAAAAAGATGGATTTATCCTTTTGATGGATTATTTAGACTCGAGTTTGATTAAGATTTTTTTTTAGAAATGCTTTAGGAGATTGTTTGAGAAGGAGAAGTTGGTTAGAGAAGATAACAGATCCGGGAGAGACCTTGGCCAGGTGAACTGGGATGTTACAAGAATAGTCAACATTTTAACTCTTTTTTTGTGATAAAACTATTTATTGTTTAGGTTTAAACATTTCGATTGCTAGATACTTTAGGGTCGAACTTTCATACATGGGAAAAGTTATATCAGTTTCAAACTATAAACCAACTATTAGTAAAAAGAGAATACAATTTTACACTTATGTCATGATTTTCAAAGGTTTTCATTTTGTTAAAAGGTTATTATTCAATTTTTTTTACATATTTTAGATTAACATTAAATTTCTATACAATTTTAAAATTCTATAAGGCCATTTATATAAAATATACGTGGTTGTGTTAAAATATTTATTTTTAAACAATATGTATTTTGGAGAAATGCTTTTGATCAAATGTCCTTGGAAATTCAATTTCAAGCAGTTGAGTTGCGATAGTAAAATTATTTGATTATGGATTAATCTAACTATATAGTAACAAAAGAAAAATATTATATAGTATTCAAACTTAGATATAACATAGCGAAAACTAATCGGTTGAACTAGTAACTTATTAATTGGTTTAGATTTATTTTCCCCAAAAATTGAACCTCTACAAATAGATAATATTTTAATGAACGTAACAAAGAGGGCAGTTTTTAAGTCGCCTCGCGACATGGTTTGTAGTCACAATACTGATGTGGGAGCTCCATGCAGGTTCAATTAATTGTGTGAATCTCTTGAAAGTTGTATTTGAAGATCTGACTGAATGTTTTATTTAGGCACTTACACGTTGCGGAATACTCCAATTTTATAATCAGATTTTGTGTCTTTGTGTCTCATCTCGATCACGTATTATTGATTTACGAGACAGTCTGTTCTGTCAATGGCCCCCAAAAAGAAAAAATCAAATTTATATTCTATCGTTTAGCACACCAAGACGCCAAAGAAACTAAGCTAAACACACTTGGAATATTATCGTGGCCAAACAATATCAGAACTCTTTGGTCTAGTGACACGATTGTAATGCAACAACATATTTGTTATGTCTTGTCATTTTTTAAACTTATCCTTCTGCTATATTTTTGTCTGTCTTTGAATTTTATTCTTCCATTTTTAGCTAACTTTAAAATAAACTGCTTAAGGGATTGACATATGTTTTTTTTCTTGATAATAGGGTAAAACTGACGGACACATGACACATTTCATTTAGTAGTTTTCTCAATCAACTTTTTATAATTGAAGTGAGTACTGGCTAAAAATATGTCAACTATAAAGTCAGGCACAAAAAATTAATACATCCTTGTTTCTACATATATGAAAAAATGTAAATAGTTGTTGTGTTGATTGACATAGAAAACAAAGACGTTTGTAGTTTGGGTCGAGTAAAAGATTTCAACGCGAATTCGAGTCCGTTGACAAAATGAAGCAACTTATAAAAGCCTAACGAAAGCCATCATCTAGGCCCAAAACTATAGGAGTGATAACAGATAAATAAATCAAAAACAAAAACGTAGCAAAAGATGTTGGAAGAGGTACAATGTTAAGAGGCGAGAAGAGCCTCAGGTTGACGACGCCCGAATCTCCAACTAGAGCTGGGGGGAGGCCCAACCCAGAATAACTAAAAGCTTTAGGACCATCTTTTTCTTGGCCCCTTACACTAATAAATATTATTATTTTTATTTATGTAGAATCTAACTAATTTAAGCATAACTTCTCTTTTTTAGTGTAAACAAAATCTCATGAGAGATCTTCACTTTTTTAGTGGATTCTGAATTTTTTAATCACAGTTGTCACATTTATGGATTTTGGAAAGAAGGCGATAAATTTTCAGGTTGGGTTGACACTATTTCTAGGAGGGGTTTCACACAATAATAATGGGTGTCTATTAGATATTAGAGATCTAAGCATTGGTTTTTAACTCAATTAGATATTTCTAATGCGTTTTTCAATGAAAAATTGGAAGAAGAGATTTTCATGAAATTACTTGAAGGATATGCAGAAAGGAAGGACCTTACTTTGCCAAAGAATGCAGATTGTAGACTCAAGAAGTCTATCTATGGTCTCAAACAAGCACCACGTTAATGGTTTAAGAAGTTCTCTACCTATTTATTAGCTTTGGGATTTCAAAAAGGACATGGTGATCACGCATTATTTGTCAGGAAGAGAAATAATGCGTTTGTGGTGGTCTTAGTCTACGTGGATGATATTATTATCGCCACTGCAACTAATACAACTGCTACTCGACTAACTAATGATCTCAAGATGAGTTTTAAGCTACGAGAAATTGGTCCTCTAAAGTACTTTTTGGAACTAGAAGTTGCTCGTACTTCTGCAGGAATCTCTCTGTGTCAAAGAATGTATGCTTTGGAGACTCTCAATTCCTGTTGGGATGTTAGGATGTAAACCATCTTCAGTACCTATGGTTCCAAACTTGAAATTTTCTTAGGAAGATGGTGAACTTTTAACAGACAGAGAAATGTATAGAAAGATTGTTGGCAGGCTCATGTATTTGACCATAACTAGGGCAAACATCACTTTTGCTGTCAACAAGCTTTGTCAATTCTTTTCTACACCACAAACTAGTCATTTACAAGCTGTGTATGAGGTGCTCCAATACATTAAAGGTACTGTGGGACATGGTTTTTTCTATTCTGTAATAGATAATCTTACTTTGAAAGGATTTGCTGATGCAGACTGGGCATCATGTCCTGATAGCAGAAGATCAACTACTGGTTTTAGTATGTTTATAGGTTTTTCTTTGATATCTTGGCGATCAAAGAAACAACCTACTATCTCTAGATCTTCTGCAGAAGCAAAGTATAGAGTCTTAGCTTTGGCATCTTGTGAAATGGCATGGGCTGTTATACTTCTTCATGATTTGCAGATCTTTGATGTTGCAATACCAATTCTGTTTTCAGACAGTACATCAGCTATTTATATCGCCATTAATCTGGTTTTTCATGAGAGAACCAAACATATAGAGCTTGATTGTCATAAGGTGCGTGAAAAGTTGGACAATGGAGTGATTAAACTTCTACATGTGAAGACAGAGGATCAAGTGGTTGATATCTTTACTAAACCATTGTTTCCTCATCAATTTTAATATCTAAAATCCAAGATGAGCCTTCAAAATATATTCTGCTCATCTTGAAGGGGGCTACTGGAGATGATGAGGTGGTTTAGGGACTTTAGTGAACCGGTATAAGTTAACCACTTGTATAAAGTATCCGGTTTACTTAGCTTTACATTTCATACTTGTATATAAGTGTGTAGAGGAAACAACTTTACTAATTAATGAGAAGAATCATTTTTCATCTCTAACAAACTTTCCTCTTCAAGCTATTCACAATCTGTAATAGGAATATACGTCGAAGTCTTATTCCACTCCATACAGAGATATAAGCACTTATTTGGGTAATGCATTGTATGATACCTCAACAAAAGACGAACGTTGCTTTCGCAACTGACAACGCCGAGCTAGTGAAGATAGCGACGTTGAATCAAAATTGACGAGCTATCCAGACATATTTAGAAAAGATAGAGAAGAGTAAAGGGAGCTTCACCTTTTTCTCGCTTTCGTTTATTCCACGTATTAACAAAAAAACTGACAAGTTAACACGTGGTGCATGATAATTTTTTCATGATATATGTTATGTAATCCATGCACTGTTGGTTTAGATTTTCGAACCGTTTTAGTTAATTTTTCGTTGTTGAAACAAAAGCATTAATTTCTTGTAATCTACTAACATGTTAAGCCCTTTTGTTAAAAAATATTTTTGATTTGTCGCACTTCTGCCCTATTTATTTGGGTCAGGTCTGGCTGGAGGAGACCCTTTAAAGTATGCAAGTTTTGATAGGGAATGAGATGCGTCTATCATATTTTAGTTTTTTTGAAGATGTGTGAGCCAACTATTTTATCCTAATATTTTTTCTTTCTCTTTTTTCACAAGTAGGACTGTCTCAAGACTCCCAATAATATTATGAATCTTGGGCAAAGTTTTCTTTTTCTTTTAAACTTAAAGCTTTTGTGTACAAAATTTAGATTTCTAACATGAAAATATTTTGAAAAATTCATGTGTCCTTTTAATGTTATTTGTAGTAAAAAAAGATGGAACCCCAAGTTGTTCACAAATAGCCTAGTACGTTGTTGTATGAAAGTTAAAGGTACCATGATATAGTTCAACCTACCAACAGTTGTGGTAGAAAGATAAGAGTATATAAACAACATGGAGTGAAGTTACAGTAGAATGGTTTGACTCACTTCTAGCTAGATTGTGTAAACGTAAAAAAAAATCGTAAAGATCTCAAACAAAGTTACTGATAAGAGATTTTTTCTCTTTCGAGATTTAAAAACGTAATAATCGCAAGAGCACGATGGTCTCTTGTAATATAGCATCGGGCTGAAATCATAAGGAACACTAACTAACACAATTAGTTATATAGTCTCTATGATCAAGCAAAACCAATAAGGCAAGGTTGTTTCCAGTAGTAGATATTACTAAAGAAAATGAAAACAAGACAGTGCAATCAAAAACCAAAAAGGCAATTAGGAAAACGAGATAAAGATTCAAGGATTAAAAATATGTGGATAAAAAATTGGACAGTTGATTTACATAGGCTAAATACTAATCAAGACGCAAGATAAAACATTTGAGAACCATTCAATGACAATGCAAAAGAATAATATAACTCTTTCTCATGACACTAATCCATTTAAAGATTCCTAAACCAAACTAATCTTCTGATGATGATTTAGCAATCAATAACCATTAAATGCAAGCTACTAAGTTAAAAAAATCACCTTAACAAATTCCAATAGGCGAAGAATGAAAGAAATATTTAAAGTTCTCTAGACACAAAATCCAAAAGATCTAGATTTGAGTGGTTAAGTCTAATCTTCAATGCAATACTTTCTAAACATGTGAATCTATAAGAATTTAACCCCAAACATGAATGATTAACATCTAAATCTTACTAATCTACCTAATTCATAATCCGCATTAAAGACTACTCACTAACCATGATCAAAGAACTTGGTCGATTAAAAAAAATCCAATGGAAACTGAGAAAGTGAGTGGGTGTATGGTAGCTCATTTGGGTCGCTCATTCTCTTTGCTCGATTTTGGCCTAAAACTAAGAGACCATTACCCACTCATTTAGGTCGCTCATTCTTCCAGTTTTCACGGGACAAACTTTTCATAAAGTTATCGACTATTTTCTTCAAGTGTTCTTCGTGTTTTTTTCATTCAATCTTCTTTTTCTTGTGAACCATACCCGACTCTTTTAATGCTTATGAATGATCCCAAGTACCTGAAGTTGACCAACACATTTTATATACAATGCAAAACGTATCCTAAAATTCTAAGATGCTCGATGAAACAAAACGAGACACAAAATGCTACTAAGTGAGATAAATTGAATCAAAAGCAATTGATCAATGCGGAAGGTACTCTACGGAGAGGGAGGAACATCTGTTTCTGAAGATATGGTCGGTGCTTTCATTGATTTCAGTGGCAATTAGAGTGCCATTTAGTGGAATTATCTTCTGGGTAGACTCTAGATTCATAAAGACCAAGTGGTCCCATCGACCTCCTCTTCCGACACTACTAGGAGCCTGGAAATTGATCATCAAAAGATTCCTTTCTTTTTAACATGAGTGGCATGCCGTAAACGATGAGTGTTCGCCCTTGGTCTACGTAGATCAGGAGCCCAAGCTCACTTCGCGCCAAACCAACAATCTGCACGCAACCTTGAGTTGAGGATTTTGACCTAGCTCGATGACCCCTACTAGTTAGTTACTTGCAACTCATAAGGTGTGCTCTTTCCTTCCTACAATATAACTGTTATGAGCGGTACGTTTCAACCGACGGGCGCACGAAAGGAGGTAGCTTCTTTTTGATGAAACTATGTAAATTTACGCAAATGTCAACTCCTCCGGACTTGATTTTTGCATGTCCTCAAACAAATGAACTAGATCAAACCGAGAAAGAAGTTTGAAAGTTGAGAACTCTTATCCTAACTAATCATAAGGAACTAAAATACTAGTCCTCAATTAGATATTTAAAGTTGCAATCAAAAAAATTAGTCCTATGTACTTCGCTATAACCATCCAAACTCTAAAATATTTTAAGTCCTGAGACAAAAGAAAAACTCCTACAATCAACTCACTTGGGTCCTTAACAATTTTTTTATTATGGGCGATCTCACTATGGGCAATGAATCAAATTCGTTCAGATTGGTGAGAAAAAAGCTTAAAGAATTATTGATCAAGGAGGTTTCACAATCTTTCAAGTTGTTCACTCTACAAAGGAGGAGTGAGTGAAGACATCATGTAAAAGCAAGAGAGAGTGGAACAATTGATGTGTACAAAGAATTGACTTCCATATTTTTTTCAATCCTCATTCTATGCGTAATGTCATACTCTTCAAATCCCGACCACAATCGAGTTTTCTTTCTTTTCATGATCTTTTTTAAGCTCTAACCTCTTTTCTTTACTTAGAAACACAGACTCTAAAATTTTTATAACTCTAAGAGCATCTCCTATGTATGTTTGTATATTTTCCTATAAGATAGAGGAACTCTATTATAGAGGTAAATTTGCTCCAATGTATGCCTCTATAATAGAGTTCCTCTATTTTGTCTCCTCTATTTGGAGACAAAAGTAGCATTCCTCTATATTTTCCCCTAAAAATAGAGGAACTCTATTATAGAGGTATACATTGGAGCAAATCTACCTCTATAATAGAGATCCTCTATTTTAGAAAAAAAATATAGAGATAAATATAGAGGTGGGTTGAAGATGGTCTAACTCTTTCTTATCTTTGTAATCCACTGAAATTTTACATTTTTTTTCTCTTTTCATCTTTTCGTTTCTTCTGGATTTTTATTATCCTCTTAATACACTTAGAGGTAGTTTGATCTCATTGTTACTTCACCTTAGAGTGATTTCTTTCTTTTTCTTTTTCATCTTTCAAATTTTTCATAAAAAACATTTGAAAGTCCAATTCCCAAAGTAATGGAGTTAATATATCCCTTCCTATCTAAGTTAGCCTTAAAATGAGATTAGCTCTATAGATGCTTTTCCTTTGTTGTTCCTCTACTCACAAGGTTTTTAACATGTGTACATTATCAAGAAAAGACCTCACTCATTAGAAAGCAATAGAGGTTCAGAAAGAATGAGTTAAGAAGCAACCTGAACTGCGTGATATTTCATTCTCTAAATCTAATACCCGAAGTTCGCATATGAGCATTTTGGAAAGCCATGAGGGTAGGGAATCACTTCTTGCTCAAAAAATGAAGAAAGACTTGTCTAAAATCAATCATTGATGGTTTTTTTGGGGTTTTGCCACGGCAAGGCCTAATCATAGTCAAAGGAAGACATTGATTGAGTTGCGGTCCTTTTCTCAACCAATTATAAAGGATGATACCACCTTTAAAGTGAAGGCGACCATTTGGGTTAACGAGGATATGATATTATTAAGGGGATACCATAAAAAAAATGTTTATGAAAATTCACGGTTAAACATTCGAAGTCCCTAGTGAGATGATTAATGTCCAGTTTTTTTGTTTAAATTCACTGGAATCAAAAGAGTTTTTAAATTGATTTTACTAAAGTATGATCTTTCAAAAAGGGGAATTCAAATTATGAATTCCTAACCAGAATTTCGTAGTTTAAGCCCTAAACCTACGAAGCAACTAGAAACGACTACGAAGGCAAATAGTTTAAACCCTAAGCCTCTTGCATTTACAGAAATCCAATCATTATTCCCTTATGCGATATAATAATGCGACCAATATGATTCTAAGACTTAATCCTAAAGATGCAAATTAGATATGCTAAATGTTTCTTTTGAGTTTTTGAAATTCTTTTTTTTTCTTCTATACCTTAGTTATTAAAATTTCGATCACGAATTTCTATTTTTCTAAAAATGAGAGAATTCTGATTTTTCTAGATTTTCAAAAAGAGAATTTCTATTTTCATTCATTTTTTACAATTTTTTACTCCTTTAGATTTTAATATATGGAAAATAATTATATATTATTAAAATTATTTTTAAAGAATAAAAATAGAAAGTTTAACGTCATCTAATGGTGTTACTGTTATGTCACCTCTCTTTTTGGCGGGAAAGACATTCTATGTCTCTTCCGACAAATTTTCTAATTTGAGGTTTCTAAGTGATAGTGAAAAAATTTAGAGATTTAAAATGCTAGTGGATGTCACCTTGATGGTTTAAATTACGGTTTTCCCTATAAAAATATGTACAAAGGATACCATAGAGAATGCCTCTGTAGAATTGCTTGCTTGTTACTAAGCTTGACGTTGTTAAGTTTTAAGCGTTTAGAGGATCCAATAGAGGAACCGTGTTGCGATGCATCCGTAAGGTAATGTTTGCATCTTTGACCATTTACTGTCATGTCTCCCCCATCTTTTTTCCAAAAAACTATAACTCCATATGGTCGGCTTCCTTAATCTAAAATAGCATGAACTATCTCGACTTAAATTTCGCGAGAAATTGATTTAATATGGAATTAAGTAGCAAAACTTGGTCACCTTCCTTGAAGTCTTTTTTATGAGCTTCTTGTCATGAAAAGTTTTGGTCCTCACTTTGTAGATCTTCGAGCACTCATAAGTATCCGATCTCAACTCATATAACATAGGTCGTCTCAATGTCCAAGTAGAGCATCTTACTCGCCTATAAGACCTAATTGATATGATCCGGAGATCGGTTTCTGTAGAATTGGTATAAGGGATCATCCTGAAGGATATTCATGTGGTGGAGATTTCAGGTTCTACCTCGTGTATCCCTCGATAATGGATTTATGAATCAAAAACTGTTGGAAATTCTTGAAAACATTGTAGAAATCCGAAATCGATTGAATGGTGACACAAGTGTTTATGGAATAACAACATGATACTAACGAATTGGGGCTATGATATCAAACCCTTAGCCAATTAATCTCAGTATCACACCGAAGATTGAATTGAGAATCACTCTCAAAGAAGAAAAGCAAAAGCTTTAAAGTTTTATTGATAAAAGGTTGGTATCCTTTGCCATAATGTTTGACTACATTATATATGAAAAAAGAATAACCCTAATCTAAAAAGAAAAGAATAAAGTAAAGAAAAGAAATATGAAACAAATCAGAATTAGATCTAACTAGGCATGGGAAAAAGAATCGACATGAATCGAACCAACGGATACTGAACAAAATTTTCGATTCCGGTTCCGGGTTGGGTTCCAATCAAAGAACTGAATGGATTCTAAATTTTGGAACCTAAAACGAACCGAACCGAACCGGAACCATAACCGAACCAGAACCAGATGTGAACTGAACAGTGTTCGGTTTCAATATGGATCCTAGGTCCCGGAACCGAGAGACCCAGAACTGGAACCGAAACAAAATACCCGAACCGAGTACCCTATTTTCTTAAAAACAAATCAAAAATAATGGTTTGGTTCCGGTTTCGGTTCTGAGAAAAGAACCGAATAGATCCTAAATCTTGAAAGCCGAAGAACCGAAACTAGAACCGAACCGAATAGTGTTCGGTTTCAATATGGATCATAAGCTCCAGAATCGAAAGAACTAGAAACGAACAGAATACCCGAACGCCCATGTCTAGATATAACTTAATATAATAGAATAATAATCTAAAAAGAAATCTGGAAAATAAAGGGAAAATCTGGAAAAAGGAAAACTGAAAATAAGAAGGAAAAATAACAAAAAAACTGATTTTCACTCCTGTCTACGATGTCTGGACAGGATGCCCGGACAAAACCAAAGTTGCTTACACCCGGGTAAGGTGTCTCCCTTCTTCAACCGGGCAAGGTTCCCGGAAAAAAACCAAAATTGCTTACACCCAGGTAAGGTGTCTCCCTTCTACATCCAGACAGTGTGCTGGACAGAACCACATCTACTTTCACCAGGGTAAGATATCTCTCTTCTTCACCCAAATAGGACTCCCGGACAAAACCTGCGAAGTTGAACTTTAAAGCATAATTTTCTTCTTCTCGTCCAATCCACCTAAATCTTCATGAAGGTCTTCTCTGGACTCTTCAGATCATGAAACCAACTTGCAACAATCATATCATCCTCTCTCTCTCTTGATAAGGATTTGTTCTTAAAATTTTTCTTTCTCTGTCAAATGGAAATAAATTCTTCGCACATATCAAAGTTCACGAATCTTTGCCCTTGTCGAACAGCCATTGCAGTTGATGAGGTTGCTTCAGTTTAATCACACTTCATCCATCTTTGACTTTATCAACCATTGGATCAAGTCTATGAACTCTTGATCCAATGTCACTACCTTGGAATTGAAAGAAACATGCTCTCAATTGCTTCAGTTTATAATTTGCAAGACACAAAAAAATTCTTTGCTTCCAAACTCTAGAAAACTCGTTCCTTTGTTTGGTTGCAAGATTTCTAGCAAACCATCTACGATTTTGTTTGTTGAAGTCGAGAATGATGAATCCCTAAAGACAAAATCAATTGATTCTCTAAACTTCTTTGACATTTCCTCAATAGGAATAAAGGTTACCAAAATCTCGTGATGAGCCTCCTTTGTAAAATATGGAATTTTAACAAGTTCTGATTGTGTTTCTACAACAAAATCAGAATACTTGCTCTCCTCTTGTTGTATTTCCACAGTGACACAGAAACCTTGGCAGGTTCCTCTTCTTGTACTTGGCAATCAGATTCTTCTTTCGGTGTGGCTTTCACTCTAGTAGAAGAAGGTGTGGAATTCTTGGATTGCTCATGGTGAAATTCTCAACACTAATTTCTCATAATAAACTTCTTCCTCATGATACTTTTCATCTCGCTCCAAATTTGAACAAAATATTCACCTTTGCGTCTTCTCAAAAACACCAACTGATCCCACCAGGTTATTGCATAGTCTTGAAAATAATAGTTAGCTATAAGAACCTTCTTAGCTTCAGAGAAGTGTTTCCGTTCAAAGATCAACTCAATCCTTCTCTCCCACTTCAAGTATGCATCCAGATCATTCCTCCCATGAAAGGATGAAATCATCATGTTCAAACCACCAAGGTAAGTCTCGTGGTCCTAAGCTTCTTGATCACGTCCTGTGAAGATATTCACGAAATTTGACATTTTTTCATTTTTTCTTTTTTCGGCATTTTTTTTTCTTTTTTTTTGGAGTTTTTTGTTTTGGAAAAAAGGACACTAGGAATTCAATTTACAAAGAAAGTTAAAACGAAAAATCTTAGAAGGAAAAAGAAATTGGTGGAAGATGATAAAGATGATGGAAAGATAATACCAAATCCAGATCAACTCTGATACCACTTGATATGATCTGGAGACCGATTTCTCTGGAATTACTAGAAGGGATAATCTTGAAGGAGATTCAAGTGGTGGAGATTTCAGATTCTGCCTCGTCTATTCCTCGATGGATTTGTGAATTCAGAACTGTTGGGAATCCTTGAAAATGCTGTAGAAGTCCAAAATCGATTGAATGGTGACACAAGTGTTTATGGACTAATACCTGATATTATCGAATAGGGGCTAAGATATCAAACCTTTAGCCAATTGACTTCATCATCAAACCGAAGATCGAATTGAGAATCACTCTCAAAGATGAAAAGAAAAAGATTTAAAATTTTTATTTATAAAAGGTTGGTTATGTTTACCATAATGTTTGGCTACATTATATAGGAAAGAATAACCCTAATCTAAAAAGAAAAGAATAAAGAAAAGAAAAGAAAAGAAATATGAAACAAATCAGAATCAAATCTAACTAATCTAAAGGAATAATAATCTAAAAAGAAATCTTAAAAATAAAGGGAAAATCTGAAAATAAAAGAAAAAAAAAATAACAAAAAGTTTAATTTCACCCCTGTCTACCATGCGTGGCCAAGGTGCTCGACAAAACCAAAGTTACTTACACCCGGGTAAGGCATATCCCTTCTGCACCCGGACGGGGTTCCTGGACAAAACCAAAGTTTCTTACACCCAGGTAAGATGTCTCCCTTCTGCACCTGGACAAGGTGTTCGGACATAAGCAAATTTGCGTTCACCCGGGTAATATGTCTCTCTTCTTAACCCGAATTGGAAGCCCGGTCAAAACCTGCGAAGTTGAAATTTAAAGCATAATTTCCTTCTTCTCGTCCAATCCATTTGCATCTTCATGAAGGTTTTCTCCGGACAGTTCGGATCATGAAACCAGCTTGCCAGGATGATATCACTTATACTCCAATTCAACTGGAAAATGATATGATTTCCAATAGAGGATGTTGAATTGAGTAAATACATAATGGTATCTTAAAATTGGTTCAGTACGCCCATAAATAATCATCTAAATTCATTTCCTAATCCCTCTTAGTCTTCCCAAATATCTTCTCTAAGACAGATTTGATTTGTCAGTTTGAAACCTCCACTTGACCCGAAGTTTGAGGACAGTGTGGGAACCGAAATTCTCACTGTCAATGTTACGTGGTTCACGGATTCTCTAGAACTACAACGTAGACTCGTAACCTAGTTGAGACGCAGCTCGCTAACGAAAACGAAATAAGAACCCTAGTTTTTCTAAGTGTTCTGTGAATGTCTGTCTTCTCCTTTCTTCTCTTTCACTTTGCGTCCTTTATATAGATCTTCGTGGGTTGGCTCGATTTCCTTTTCCGTCCCGATTCGTGTATATCTTCTCG
>OVAN01009602.1:6326-16725 GCA_900406275.1 Anastatica hierochuntica | reverse complement strand
CAAATGGACTAAATCCATTTGTACATAAACCAAGGTAGACATTACTTTTTTGTCTAGCAGAATCGGGGTGTACCGAGTTAAAATGTCTCCACGCTTTTGCTTTTGATGGGTGGGTAACCTCTCCATCTAACTGTATATGTTCCGCATGCCACCTCATTGATGCTGATGTCCTTTCCGATTGATACATTGATTTTAATCTATCGGTAATAGGGAGATACCATATTCTTTGGTATGGTATCCTCTTCCGCCCAACCCCCTGTGGCCTAAATCTTGGCTTTTTACAAAAACGACACTCCCCGAGCAACATATCATCATCTTTCCAAAAAAGCATACAATTATCCAGGCAAACATCAATTGACTCAAATGGCAGACCCAAACTAATAACTAACTTATGTATCTCATAATACTTTTCAGTAGCCAAATTATCAGAAGGTAGATACTCTTTCAACAAATCAGCCCAATCATCCATGCATACTTCAGTTAAGTTATGATCTGTTTTTATATTTAGAGTGTCCTTCTCTACATCCAGCATATAATAGTTGATTTGCATCATTTAACATGTCGTAGAATCTTTTAGCATCTAAATTTGGTTCTTCAACAATGTTATCATCATATGCGAATGCAGAAGTATTTGCTTGATGAGGAAATGCATCTGTAACCATGTCATTAAACCTATCGTGTTGATTATCGTCATTATAATGAAGATAAATATCAAACTCATATTGATGATCATGGCTATCAACAGGTTCAACATTTTCTACGGAATGATGATGATAATTACTACTATTGCTACTACCAACATTACCTCATTTATGTCCTTCCCCATGTTGAAACAATATTAAATATTATGGTGTAAATCCTCTATTTAACAAATGCTTCCAAACATTTTCAACAAGAATGAACCGTGTATTCTTACACTTTCTACATGGACAGAACATCTTACCACTTTCAACAGTGATCGGTAGATTTGTGGCTTGATGCATGAAAATTTCAAGTCCTCTGAGGAACTCTTGAGTCACCGATCCCTCCCCATCTCTATGCATGTACATCCACCGTTGGATTTCGTATAGATCACCAAAAATTTTTGATTTTCTTTTGTGTTTGATGAGAGAAAGAATGTGTGAGGTGTGATTTGTTGTGAAAGTGAAGGAGGTATTTATAGAAATTTCAAAAATTTTACCAATGAGTTTACATTAGAATTTAACAAAGAATTAACATCGATATCTTTTCCTACCAACAAACGCTAATTTAGCCTTCAAATAACGACGATTTTTTTCGTTGTTAATAATTAGGTACACCTAAAATAAACGTTTTACACATACATCATTTTTTTATCTCTAATTCGTTGTTAAATACTTGTTAAATATGTCTTTGTTATATCGTTGTTGTATGACGAGTGATTAACGACGATTTACAAAATTTGTATAAACTCGTCGTAAATCATCGTAATTTACCAAGCTTTTAATGACGATTTAAATCGTCATTAAAATACGACGAATTAACGATGAAACAAATTTTCATTGTCAAATCGTAGCAAAATAACGACGATTTAAATTCGTCGAAAAACTTTGTCATTAATCGACTGTTTTCTTGTAGTGGTATCAATTCCATATGAATTAGAAACCTCGAGACTAACTTCCGTTGAATCCAGGATTCCGATCATGCATTCTAAACAGGTTTGATAGGTTCACAATTCACTTAAACATCAACTTCCATTGGCTTAAGATAAATTGCTCATTTAGGATTCATTCAGGCATTTAATTGAACACTTTCCAGTCGTTAAGCAGCCTAAAATCAGAAACTAACTGATCAAGTTAATTTCAGCATTAAGAACAATGCTAGATGAAGAGCCAATTGATTAAATCCCTAGTCAAACAATTCTATGTCAACAATTCATGTAATCCCTATGTGAGAATCCTAAACCCAACAAACGAACTACTCACTCGTGACAATCGAACAAACACAGATAAGATCAAGAGAGACATGATTGTATTGATTAAAAATAAAGAGTAAGGGCTCAAAAATCTTCTCAAATTCGAAGTACGGAAGGTGATTCTTCTCCCAAAGGTTACAAGTTTCTCTCTTAGCTCTCAAAATCAGAAAACAACATAATGAAACTACAATCACGAGTCTAGGATTTGATATGTAATCCGGTTCTCAATAAGTTCAGTTTGATTCTTGTAAAATTGGTCTGCGAAAATCGAGACAGGGATCGAGTGATCCTTGACAAAATTGAAGGATCAATCCATCCCTGTCATTCTGCCAAGATTTTTCTTCTCTTCACAAACACTTCATTCGATGCTTGAAATCCGTCCAAAATACGATCTTTCCTCACATTCAAGTTGGATCCTATAAAAACACTAAAGAACACACATCCGCTCCAAAGAGAGCCAAATATATACTAAAAAACCATATTTCTAGGCTAAAAACATATAAAAACCTAGAAAAACCATATTTCGGGCTAGGTATTCAAGGCTTCTAGTGGTGAGGCTTAGAGTATATCGGGTATCAAATCTGCGCCAGGATGCAAAACATTAAGCAAAATCGCATGAGAGAAAGAGTATATTGATATCCATGTTCCCAACTACCTAAGTACAAACCACCATGAAAAATTAAACCAAATACATCTTCAGGGTGCATTCAAACAACAAAATAATATGCAAATGTTAATTTCTAAATAAGATATGAAGAAATAAAAATGAATTTTCGCTTTTTTTAATGTACACGAAAATCTAATAGAAATTAGCAATACAATGACATTTTTCATTTTTAAAACACCCATACAGCATGAAGAAATGCAACATATCCATCTAAACTTCCGACACGCCCAACACCGAGAAATCAGACACTCATGACTGTGTCTAAACAACCTTACCTAAGCGATTAGAAGGATCATGTCTACCCTATTCTCTCTATTGTTTGGGCACATATGTGCATATAAGATCAAAAAGAGATGCGTGGAGATTCTAGGAGATAAGTTACAGGTGTGGTGTCAGACTAAAGATGAGTCTTGTCACTCGGGATTACCGAAAAGAATGGTAGAAGAAATGGGGATGTAATACTTAATGATGTGTTTGATTTCCTGATTTCAATTTTCTGGATCAAAGCAGTTAACTTCATTAGTAGGCCAGATAAATAGAGTTAATAACATTTCAGACAAAAACCTTAGTGTCCGAGATTTCTGGTGGGGAGTTTAGTCATGAGTTATTCCGGTTTGCCTGCGCTAAAAGCTCAAGTTAAATGGTCAATGAGAATATAAATATAGTGCCATGCGCAAAGATAATAGTCTGAAATCATCATAAAGCATAAACAATCCATAAGATTGACTCAATAAAAACATAAAAATGACTTAAATAACACACGAAAAGAAAAAGAAAAGCATAAGTAACCTCCTCCCACAGTTATCTCAAACCCTCTCGGTGGGAAATAAATCCAAAGGAGGGGTAAGTAGCGAATAACAAGAAATATCAAAATAAAAAGAAAAATAAAACAAAAATGAAAAGAAAAAGGAAAGAGAAACTACTGAGCTACTCGGGAAGTGCTAGGTCTCTGTTCTGGTCTGGCTCTGGGGTGCCTGCCTGCATTTCCAGAGGTGTACTCTGCTCTCCTCTTGGATAGCTCCTCGCTCTGTCTAGCCTCCTATCGTGCGAGGGCCTCGCGAGTCTCTAGAGTCTCTTGCTCGTTAGACCCCTAACTCTCGGTCTCCTCAACAAAATCATCTGCAACAGCTGCAGGAACTGGTGGCGCTATGCGCCTGATGGCATCCTCATGAACAAACCTGCGAGGAGAACAAGAAAGCAATCTCCCTATCCAGGAGAGTCCTCTGGCGAAACAAAGCATGAGATAACTTGTCCTCTGATGACTCTGAACTGTCCAAGCTCTGAACTCCGCAGCAAAAGCAGCAGGTGGCGGTGGTGGTGGTGGTGGTGGTGGAGGTGGCGGGTTGAGCTCGACGGCGTTGAAATCCTCCGGAAATAGCTCCGCGATCTCAGGATCAGTAGGTGGCACATGTGGAGGCATATACGCCTCATAATCAGCATAATCAACAACATGGTCCCCAACAGGACCTGAAGAACCCTTCTTGAAAGAAGGGGGACAAGGGAAAAGACGCTCTGCAGGAGGTAGAAACTCAATTCCTGGTGAATGAGATAGAAATGTCAAATTTGGGCATGGCAACTCAATGTAAAGAGACCTCTGCTGCTAGTCCTAGAAGTGGTAGATGAAAGTTCTCAAGCTGTCTAAGGAATACTTCCAGGGGGAAGCTAGAATGGTGCAATCAACAAGATGCTTCACATCAAGGAAGGCACAGAGAGGTCTCTTTCCGTGATGCATCGTCACCAACGTGGGAAGCCTAAACTCCACTCGCTAGTGACCAGTGAAGCCGAACCTTACGAAACGCAGAAGTCGGGTAATAAGAGCACCCGCAACAAAGGACTTGTTCTCGGAAGCCATAACCTTGAAGAAGGTGAACTTCTCAGGAACCTCTACGGCCATGTTCAGATTCGTAGCCGCGACAGAACGAATATGAGCTACCGAATCCCATGTATGTCTAATGCCAATAAAGAGAATACCCAAATCGTCGTTTGTCAGAGCAGCCTGAATAGACTTGGCGTAGATGTGATAGCTAAATACCTTGCCCACGAGGCGAAGAACATGATGCGGATACGAGACTACTTCGCGCTCCGAGAGAGATAAATTGCCTAGCAGTAACATAGTCCCAAATCTCACTGGACCTCAGGAAAGTTGGTACCAAAGTACCTCGGCCCTGCGAAAAACCAAAAACTCGAGCCAAGTCCATGAGAGAGATAGAACGAAACTCACCCTTCACAATGAAGGAGAATCTGCCTTGGTACGCTACTGTGTTGTCCAGATCCGTGTAGACAAGGCGTGCAGAGTCCAAAAACTCTTGACAGAGTTCGGGGTAGACATTCTCCTAAAGCTCCAACAAGCTTTAGAGTCCCATCCTGTCACAAAAATCATAGAAATCCCTCTGAATATGAAACGCCTCCAGAAGGTCATTATCAATGACTTGGGTCATTGGGAAAGTGATGTGTACCAAGTCTTGTAGGAATTGCGAGTTGTACTTGTCCCACTCCTTAGTAATAGGACGGTTGGCGGGATGTGTGAGATTGCTCCATTTAAACCGTTGAGTTAGATAAGAGCTAGACAGATTCCTTGTCTTTGGAACCTCTCTTATCTTATGTCTACCCATAACCTGCGAAAACAAGCACCTGGAAACCAAATTAGTATCCGAATCAAAAAGTTGCAAACAAGAAAGTGATTCACTCTAATTCAAACATCAATGTTCCTATTGAAATCAAGCTCATAAACATCAAGAGCATGCATCAAATCACTTCACAAAGCAAGAACAACATCAATATGTCCAATTTTTGTTTTGTATTTCAAGTCCAAGTGGAATCAAGAAAACTCATTGCAACCAATCATCAAAACATATTGTAATCATTCATACATATGCCACAAAAAAATAAAATCATCAATAGATAAGGAAAATCATGAAGAACATGCATCCTCACAACGCTAAATTCAGGTGAAATCCTACTTCTAAACATCTCTGAACATGTATATAAGATAAATCAAGCACCAAACATCGATTAAAATTCAAGGAATCAAAAGTTCCCAAATTCATCTAAAAATACTACTAGTAGAGATCGCGAACACATACCTTCGAATTTACGAAATCCGATCGGATAGAAAACTAGAGCATGAAAATCTCTTGAGTTTAGGCTAAAAAATCTCTCAGATCCGTGAAGTTTTGAGCGAAAAAGACATCGAAGGTGATTTTTTTCATTTTGTTCAAAAGAGAGTTAAGACGAAGAACGTACCGGGTCACGATTTTAATCTGTGTAATTGGGACAAGGATCAATCGATCCTGGGACAAGGATCGATCGATCCTTCTCCTTTTATTTTGGCACGAAATAAGTTAGGGATCCATCGATCCAGGCACAAGGACCGATCGATTCTATACTTCTGTTTTGGGCCTGTTTCCTACAATACTAAAGCTAAAAACACGAAATAACGTCAAAAGCACCAAAAGCCAAAACATAAAAACAAAAAAATACTACAAAACTAGCTAAAATGACAAAGAAAACTACCTAGTGTGTTGCCTCCCACTCATCGCTTGTTTAAAGTCTCGAGCCTGATTGTAATGCGATCAAACGACAGGTGGATTCGTTAAACGAATTCACATTCTTTCTTCGGATGGCTTGTCTGCAATGTATGGCTTAAGTCTTTGGCAATTCACAGTGAATCTTCATTTGTTATCATCAAGAACGAAAACTCCATATGGTCTAACCTCAGCAATCAGAAATGGTCCCGACCAACGCGATTCGAGCTTTCTTGGAAACAATCGCAAACGTGAGTTAAACAAGAATACCTTATCTCCTACAACGAAATGGTGTGGAATGATCCGTCTATCATGGAATGGTTTTGTCTGTTCCTTGTAGATTCTTTTGTTCTCATAAGCATTTAAGCGTATCTCATCTAGTTCATTGATCTGAATCATTCGTTTCTCAATTGCAGGCTTGCTATCGATGTTCATCAACTTTGTAGCCCAAATTCCTTAGTACTCAAATTCAACAGGCATATGACAAGCTTTCCCATACAAAAAATGAAGCGGTGTAGTGCCTTGTGTTGTCTTGTAGGTAGTGTGATATGCCCATAGTGCATCATCTAGCTTCATAGACCAATTTTTTCTTTTTTTGCCTACTGTCTTTTCCAGGATTCCCTTGATTTCCCAGTAGGAAATCTCAAATTGTCCACTTGTTTGAGGATGGTAAGGCATTGCTACCTTGTGTCTAACTCCATGCTTCTTCAGCAAATTTTCAAACAACTAGTTGATAAAATGGAATCCTCCATCACTGATTACCACTCTTCGCACGCCAAAACGAGGGAAAATCACAGACATGAAAATCTTTAGGACCACCTTGGCATCATTAGAAGGGCTGGCCAGTGCCTCAACTTATTTAGAGACATAATTTACTACAACCAAGATATATTGATTTCTGTAAGAAAATGGGAAAGGTCCCATGAAATCAATACTTCATACGTCAAAAACCTCTACTTCCAAGATGAAGTTCTGAGGCATCTCATTACACTTATTGATGTTGCCTTTTCTCAGACAAGCATCACACTTAGAGATGTAATATTGGGCGTCCTTCAAGAGTGTTTGCCACCAAAAACCTGCCTGCAATACTTTCAACACAATTTTGAAAGTAGCAAAATGTCCTGCATATTCATAACTATGGTTGTGATACAAAATACCTTGTACCTCAGACTCCGGAATAGACCTACGAAAAAGTCTATAAGCACAACTCTTGTAAAGAAAAGGATCATCCCAGAAATAATGTCTGACATATTTGAGGAACTTCTTCTTCGCATAGCCTGCGAAATTCGGTGGCTCCACATCTGCACTCAGAAAATTATCAAAATATGCAAACCAAGGTATATCATCGTGAGTCTGTCTAATGGAAAAACAATCAACATTATCGACGTATTCATCCTCCAGCAAGGCAACCATATAGGCATTCTCTTCAGGGAGACTATCATCAAGTGGTGTATCAGCTTCCACTCGCAATCGAGATAAATGATCTGCAACAACATTCTCGATACCACGCTTATCACGAATCTCCAAATAAAATTCCTACAATAGCAAAATCCATCTCAATAGTCTTGGTTTAGCATCTTTCTTTGGCATAAGGTACCTTAAAGTTGCATGATCAGTGTGAACAATGACTTTCGATCCCACCAGGTACTTTCTAAACTTCTCGAATGCGTAAACCACAGCTAAAAGCTCCTTCTCCGTAGTTGCATACTTGATATTAGTGTCATCAAGTATTCTTCTGGCATTGTAAATCACATGGAGCTTCTTATCCTTTCTCTGACCCACGACTGCTCCTACTGCGTAGTCACTATAGTCACACATTACCTCAAAAGGTAAATCCCAATACGGTGGCTACACAATTGGAGCGCTCACTAGTGCTTCCTTGATTTCCTGAAGAGCTAACAAATTGTCAATATCAAAATCAAATTTGACATCCGTACAGAGCAATCGAGTCATAGGTCTGGCTATCATGGAAAATCCTTGATGAATCGTCTATTGAATCCTGCATGTCCGAAAAGGCTGCGGACATCCTTGATAGAAGTAGGAGGTTGCAGGCTCGTCTTCACCTCCACCTTAGTTTTATCAACTTTGATCCCTCTCTCGAAGATCCTGTGGGCAAGTATAATCCAATTCTGCACCATAAAAGGACATTTCTCCCAATTCAATACCAAGTGTTTCTCTTCATATTGTTTTAAACCCCTGCAAGGTTAGACAAACAGTTTGAAAACAAAGAACCATAAACAGAAAAGTCATCCATGAAGACTTCCAGGATATCTTCGATTAAGTAAGTGAAGATAGACATCATGCATCGCTGGGAAGTCGCAGATGCATTGCATAATAAAAATGACATTCTCCAGTAAGCATATGTCCCATATGGGCATGTGAATGTAGTCTTTTCCTGGTCTACTGGATGGATGAGAATCTGAAAGAAACCTGAATAAGCATCAAGAAAACAGTAATAAGGATGGTTAGCAAGTCTTTCTACCATTTGATCAATAAAAGGAAGTGGAAAATGATCCTTTCTCGTGGCCGAGTTCAGCTTCCTGTAGTAATGCACATCCTGTGGCCTGTAAAAGTCCTGGTGGGAATAAGCTCGTTCTTCTCATTGGTCATGACAGTGATTCCACCTTTCTTCGGTACAAAATGTACCAGACTCACCCATGTGCTGTCAGAAATGGGATAGATGACACCTGCACTCAAAAGTTTTAGAATCTCCTTCTTGACAACTTCCATCAGTTTATGACTGATTCTCCTTTGATGTTCGATAGAAGTCTTGGATTCATTCACTAATTGGTTCCTATGCATGCAGAAATCTAGAGAAATACATGTAGTATCATCGAAAGATTATCCCAACACTTTTCTATACTTTCTTAACTTCAAATGAAGCAAGGCAATCTCAGCATTTTACAGATTAGAATTGACAATCACAAGGTATGTAAAGTTAGGACCTAAGAAAATATACCTTAATCTTGCTGGTAGTGGGTTGAGTTCGGTTTTTGGAGCTTTCAGCTTGCTCCAATTAGCACTTGAATTTGTCACCCATGAAGTAGATATCACTAGAGATAGCTCTTTGAGCTTGATGTATGCGACTAGCTTCTCGATAGTAGGTGTTGAACCCAATAACTTAGCAACCTCAGAAGTACCTGCATTCAAAAACCCATATTCACCTTCAATTTGAGTCAAAGCAACTTGTAGTTGATCCTCAGTGTAGAGCTCTTCAGCAGAGTCTTCAATCCCATCAACAAGTGTATCGACCCAAAACGTATGCCCATCAATGGTAGGCTTCTTCATGGATTTCTCGATGTTGAACTTCATAGTCAACTTCTCAAGTTGGAGATCTATTTGACTGTTCTGCACATCGATCATGGTTCTTGCAGTATATAAGAACGGTCCTCCCAGGATAATAGGATCCTTGGGTTCTTCTTCAAGCTCCAAGACTACGAAGTCTGTAAAAATATATCCCTCTCCAACTCCAACGGGGATGTTGTCTAGAATACCCATTGGTCTTTGAATATATCTATCTACAAGAACCAAAGACATTCTTTTGGGTTTATAGTTAGTCAAATTCAACTGTTGCGATACCGATAGTGGCATCACATTAACTCCCGATCCCAAATCACAGAGACATCCCTCAAAGGTAAGCGATCAAATCTTGCAAAGCATTACGAAAGGACCTGGATCCTCGCGTTTCTCTGGTGAAATGTTTTGAAGAACCGCACTACACTCCACAGTAAGAATTGATACACCATGTTCTAATGTCATACGTTATGAAATAATCTCTTTCATGTACTTCTTAAGAGAAGGTACCATCTTTACTGCTCCGACGAAAGGCAATCGTACGTGTAACACACCAACAAGATTCTTCAGCTCTTCGTATTCGCACTCTTTCATCTTTTGACAAGGTCTTGACGAATAGGGAGGCTTAGGAATCTAATGTAGGGGTGGTACATACTCTTTCTCAACCACCTGTGCATTCAATTTATTGTTGGAGTAAAAAACGGTAACATCGAAATCGACGCCCGAAACTTTCGGAGGCCTCCAAATACAAACTTCGAAGCGAAACGAAACCACCAAAAGCGTCGAAGAACCACTTCGTTTCGGAGTAATGTCTACACGCCGATTGACGCCAAACCTATGAACGAGTCTTGGAACCTGTTGACGACTGAACTAGAAGCCGATCTAGACGTCGATTGGAACCGAGACCGGAGGTCCATCTTGGCGCCAATTGGCGTCAGGACCAAGCTGTGTCCTTGGTGCCAATTGGCGACAGGACCAAGC
>OVAN01009601.1:0-16728 GCA_900406275.1 Anastatica hierochuntica | reverse complement strand
CTAAGCTAAAACACACTAAAATATGCATGAAATTGTATGTACATCACCCTACTTTGAGGTTTCTGCCTGGTTCTCCAGGTACCAAAGGTTCGTCCACCTATTCCACTTCCGGCTCCTTAGTGTGCAATGCGGGAAGTGTCTTCTGTAATTGATACAAGGGGGCTGACTTTCCCTTCAAAGTGGTTTGGTAGCACAATCGAGCGTTCTCTTGGTCACCCTTGATCTCCTTGATTCCCCATGGATTTGGGAATTTGATTACTTGGTGTAGAGTTGATGGCACGGCTCTCATCTCGTGTATCCAGGGTCTACCCATGATCATATTGTAGGCGGAGGGACAGTCTATGATGGAAAACATAGTTGACAGGTTGACTCCTCCAGCACAAACTTGGAGTGCTATCTCTCCAATGGTTTGCTTGACCTCTCCGTTGAAGCCAACCAATGGTGTGGTCTTCTTAGTTAAGGCTTCCTAAGTTGGGCTCAAGTCTGTATACGCTCCTTGGAAGACTACGTTCATAGAGCTTCCATTATCGATGAATACACTCTTCACCAAACAATTTGCCACCGATAATGAAACAACCAATGCGTCGTGGTGTGGAGTTAGGATCCCATCTTGTCCTCCAGCCGTGAAACTTATGACTTCTTGGCTAAGATTGTGACGCTTAACTTCCGGGATGCCATGATTGTTTTTTGCAAGCCTTATGCTTTTCTTCGCAACGGCATGTGTAATGCCACTTATCTAAGAATCAACCAAATATGACATTGATCACCCTATCATACCTTGGAGAATCAAGCGCTTGATGGCCTACTAGGGCTCCTTCTTCTAGATTATCCAGCATCTCCTTTGCTTTGTTGGAGAGGAATTCTCATAGGTGTCCCTTCTTAAGCAGCTCGTTGACTTCTATTCTTAAGGATATGCAATCCTCTGTTCTGTGACCGTGGTCATTGTGGAAGTCGCACCATTTGTTCGGATTCTGGCGATGGTCGGGTGACCTCATCTTCTGGGGCCATTAAACTTGGCCTCCCATCTCCTTCAGGATTCCTACCAGCTCTGTGCTGGATATTGATAGGTTGGATACGTCCAACCAAGTATGTACCGGCGGGAATATGTTGTCGTCCGGCTTACTCAAAGGCTTGTTCCCTTTGGCTCCCTTCTGTCCATCCTCTCTGGCAGGTCTTTGGTAGAGCTTGTCATCTCTCGCCGGCTTCTCGGTCCTCATGACCCTAGATACTTGCCTGGCAAGTAGATCTTCTTCCCACTTGATTTTCCCTTGGGCGCGGGAGAGCACGTCTTCCATTGTTCTGCATTGATATTTAGTGAGCTCTTTATATAGATCACCATCAGGCAGAAGTCCTCTCTTGAAGGCAGAAATTGCGGTGACAACACTGCAGTTTGGGATTGTGACCTTCGGGTTGTTAAAGCGGTGAAGGTAGCTCCTGAGTGGCTCTGCCTTACACTGCCTTGTCTCATAAAGGTCATCAGAGGAGTTGGGAGTCACTCTACTACTAGCAAATTGCTCCACAAACAGGTCAGTCAGATGAGCAAAGGATCTTATCGTTTTAGTTGAAATCGATATGAACCATTGCAATGTGGCTCCCGTCAGGCTAGAAGCAAATCCCTTGCACATGGCGGCTTCTTTGTGCTCCTTCTGGATTGCCATAGTAAGCATCTTCTGCTTGTACTGTGCGATATGATTGCCTGGATCGGAAGTCCCGTCGTACGACTTAATGAATGGGAAAGTGAACTTCTTTGACATGTCGATGAGTGCGATCTCTTCTGAGAAAGGAGTGCCCACATAAGAACTTAGGGCACTTTTCCTCAGGGGAGGTGCAAAACCTGGAAGTCGTTTGATCACCGACTGGAACTCCTCGAACTTGCTGGAGAATATCTGCTCCAGTCGTGTGGCCACATCAGAGAGTGGGACGAGACTTGCAGCCTACGACTCTCCTACGTCCATAAGGTCTTCTTCCTCTTGAGTAAGGTTTTGGTCCTCTTGGGCTCCCGTTGTTGTTGGGCTTCCTGTTTCTCCAGAGTTATTGGTAAGAGGAGTTTCTAGAGTTTGCATCTGGGGCACGTGGACCCTGAACCTTTGATTCGTGGCTTGATTTGTCGTCAAAGGCGAGTTTCCCTCTCTGAGGGTCTCGTTCTCCGGCTCCAGTTGATGCAAACGTTGCATATTTCCTGGAGTATATTGGCATGAGCTTCCTTCTGCTGTCTCAAGGTCTGAAGCTTTGCAGTTGCGGCATCAGGTCCAGTTGTAGTTTGATCCCTTCGAAGCTGCTCCATCTCTCCTAGTATCTTTTGAAAAGTTTCTAGCTGAGATCGCATCTCCTCGTAGGTGAGCTTTGTTTGTCCTAGCGTGATGTTTGCTGATTCATGATTATCTCCAACCATCGCCACATAGCTGTTTTTTGAAAGCCCCCCTCCTTCTAGCGCCAACTGTTACAGGTGATTTTGGTCACTCTTTGTTGCATTACGGAAGCTGGAGGTCAATGAATGTATATCGAAGGTAGTTTGAAGTTGTTCTAAGCCCAAACATCAATAATGGCGAGAAAAGGTGAGTTTTATTGATTTCTTAGCCTAGGGTTTCGTGTCTCCACGTTTTGCCCTTAAGCTTTATATTTATACATGGAGTTCATTATTATCCCTCCAAGAATTGGATATATATCATGATTATCTATAAAGTATATGCATCTTTATCTACAGAATACACATCATTATCTGTTAATTTAAATAACAAAAAAAATCAAGAGTCGGCAGTCGGCTGGCTTTCGGGTTCCTGTTATGCACAGTCGTCTGACTTCCGGCTTCTGGTTACGCAATGTCGTCTGGCTTCCTACTTCCGGGCATTCCCCTACTTTAAGGTCTTACTGCTATACTCCATCTAAGCTTGGGGGAATTCCCATAGCCTAAATTACTCCCAACATAAACAAGTTTCTGAACAGTTTCCAAGGATAAGAAGGGTTCGTGGAAAGGCCAAACAAAAAGGAAAACGACTTGGGTATTGAAACAAAAATTCTCCAAAATCAAGTGGATCTATTCCAATCCTTTTAAAGCCGAAGAACTTAACTCAAGTCCCTTTTACATGATGTGGGGCGGTTTTCGTCGGACTTTAATATTTATAAATATAAACCCTACTTTCAATCGTGCAAGAGAACGGGGTCAATCGTAGTACTTTAGGGTCGTCCAAGTATTTGAAGGCTAGACTAGTAAAACCTAAGCAAAGGGAATACACTAAGAATCCTAGTCTAGGTGGTCGATTTAGATGGGGATTGTCATGGGTCTCCATTAAATCTAATGATCAACAAGGCCAAACATAATGAAAATGCATAAAAGAATGCAACAATTAAACAAGCAAGTAAGTAAAGCACTAAAAGAGTAAACTTGGATGTAAACAATAAAAAGTTAGGATCTTGCGATAACGGTAATGGGTTCGGGGTCGATCTACTGATGGGATGGACTGTGGTAAGACTTTATTAGAGGATTGAAGCTATTCCTAGACCAAAAATCCCTCTATTATCGATCAATCCACTCTCGTGGCGAAGATTTATTCACCTATACACACTACAAGGCTCAACTCTCGTTTGTTTCCTATCTAAACATGTATGTGATAGTGTTCCTCAAGCCCTTCAAGGCATTTAACACCTTGATTTTCCATGGTGAAAACTACTCTCATAGCTCAAAGTGAAAAACATAGATCTAGTTCTCTCAAGCATTTCATCGAACACTTTCTAGGCGTCAATGAGCAAGCAATGAACTTTTAAAGAACTAAACTAGATATAGTAGGAATCTATGCCAAAATATATCCTTATCATCCATCACAACCCTAGATCTAAGCCTAGCCTACCATATCTCAAGATCCAAGAAGGATCTACTCACTAAGAGTCATGGAAATCCAAAGACAAGAGTTTGGTTTTTGAGCTCCCATGTTCTTAAATAATAGATCAAAAGAAAGAGATGAAAAGAAAAGATCCAAATCACTCAAAAGTATCAAGAAGTTATTACAATAGTTTAGATCTCAAAATAGATGAAAGAAAAGTAAAGTTGATGAAAAGTTTATCAAAGTTGTGTTCTTGGTTCCATAGGAAGCTGATTATACTAAAAGGAAGGAGTATGGGTGCCCTAAAAAGGGTTTCTTCATGTCAAGGTGGGCAGTCATCGCCCAAAAGCTTGCTACCATCGACCAAGGGGTCGACAGTAGCTCACCTTGGGTAGCAAAGCTTTCAAGGGAGGCTCCTGACGGCCCCAGGTGACTCACAGTCGACCTAGGGGTCGACAACTGGGCTCATTGACAACTCTTTGCTTCTTCTTCCCCCTCTTGAATGCTATACTTGATCCCAACTTCTCCTATAGCATGTAGCTGCTTTTGTTCCTGATTTTTAGCTCCAATTCCACCTCGAATCGACCTCTAGAGCCTTCATGAATCCATCTTGAAGTTACACCTACAAATACAAAGAAAATGGTATGCAAATTCAATATTATCCTAAACTAGCTCTTGACTCAAACCTATGGGTTCTAAGACTTATATGCATAATTTACAACGTAAATGTGGATAAAACTAAGCTAAAATGCATCAAAATATGCAAGAAAATATGTACACATCAACACCCCCGAACTTGCCCTTTTCTTCTCCTCAAGCACACAACAAAGACCAAACCCGTAAATAAAGTTTGCAAGTAGGAACTCAAAACCAAGATAAGAAAAGTAATTCCTTATTCCCAATGTCTTCAAAACAAATAAAATGGTGCAAAGATCATCTAAGAGTCTATGTACTTCTTCATGATCAATACAAAACCAACTCTTAGAATCTAAGTCATACATCCATAAACTATCCCATCACCAATTCCTTTTTACATTCAATTAAGCTTAGCATGAGTTCTTTACCTATAGGCAATACATCTCATCCATTCGGTTTGGAGTTCAAATAATGGTTTTATGTAAAGAAGTGTGAAAAGAAGAGAGTTCCTTCGATTTAAAGTGGTTTCTCTCAAAGAAAAGTACTGCAAGACAATAGATAAAAGCAAGTTGGTATCCTTACAATTTATGCATACAAAGCATTTACTTCCTCTAATTGTTACCACCCCATTGCTTCCTAAGGATCTAGACACTTACTTGCTATACTTCCCATCCTAGATCTAGAAACCATAAACATTTTATTTAACCAAACTCACTCATTCTTTTTCTTTTTATAGACAACTAGAGATTCTTAAACTTTTCAACTTCTTAGCTACTAACCTTCTTTTGATTTTAAGAGCCATTATCTAATCACTTGGATTCTTCCTTTCTTTTTCTTTTAAGGGTGGAGTCTCTAAGCTTTTAGTATCTAAGATTAGAGCTTAAACTTAGTTATAATCTCTAGTGCCTATTTCTTTCACTTCTATTTTTATCTTTTTTTATTTCCTTCTTTGTTTTTCTTTTTCTACTAACCTAGGATCATATTTGCAATAAAGAACATCTACTTGACTCAATACACACTAACCATTCCCAAGACTTAGACAAATCCAAAACCACAAAGATGTTCCCCCTCCTTTGACTCTAGTTAGCCTTAAAAGTGAGGCTAACTCTAAGGAAGTATCCTTTTTGTCGTTCAACGTCAATTCACTCGGGATTTTTTCCCGTGTGTGCACTTTCTATAAGAGGCCTCACATATCGAAATAATAGGTTGTTTTGAAGGAAAGGTTTAAGGGTTTTCAAGGGTAGGTCATTACTCTAAAGATGAGAGTAGCCATTTGAGCTAAGAAAGATTGATAAAAATTGTTAAAACATAGCTCAAATGTAGTGATTTCCCATGGTCAAGTATGGCAAAGCTCATAAGCAAGATGTTAACATTTATTAAAAGCCATATTAGATAGGAATTGACACAAAAGATAGCTTACTTCCACAATTGCAAAGACCTTTAAGTGGTTAATTCCAATTCCCGAATTTTCCTCAGACAAAAAGTGGTTTAAGCAACATCTTACTTCTAGTGAGGGCATAGTTCATTAAACAAAACTCAACTATCTATGAGGTAATTATATCATTGTTCCCTATGCAAAATGCAATCCTATATGCTCCTAACAAACTAAGTATGTAGAAATGGATGCAATCTATATGAAAAGCTTTAAAAACAAATCTAAAATCTTTTCGGATTTCTTTTTGAAATTTTTTCGATTTTTTTTGGTTTGTTATAAGTCATAACTATCTACAATGGAAGACAAAATATGTAAAAAAAAACATCAAAACTCAAAATAGTATTAGTACTAAGCCCCTCCCCCGGACTTAAACTTCGTCGTCTCGGTGAATTTTTAACCGTGAGAATGACCAATAAAAACACAAACGAAAAACAAAAATATGCAATGGTATTTACAAGGTATTGTAGGTGTACCTTGTGACTACTCATAGATTCTTCAACTTCTCATATTTGTACTCTTTGATCTCTTAACGGGGTCTAGAAGGATATGGAGGCTTGGGAATGTAAGGCGGGGGTGGTACATACTCATCCTCAACCACATGTGCCTTCGATTCATCGCAAAAATTTGACGAACCCACGTTAGGACAGGGATCGATCGATCCAAAGACAGGGATCAATCGATCCAGGGACAGAGATCATCGATCCCTAACCTTCTGTCCAAAGTTTCTTGAAGTGGAATTGGACAAGGATCAATTGATCATAGGGCAGGGATCAATCGATCATTGTCCTTCTGTCCTGGACGAAACTTTTTCCTCTTTTCCACTTCGCACAGTAATAGCTTTTTCCATTTCGTTGGTATGGCTTGTTCTGGAATTGGTTTTGTTGGTTAAACCTCTATTACAAAAATTCCCTTGACCCCCAATGTAATTCACATCTGCTTGTCCACATTCAGCTCCTAAGACATGAATTCATGATACAACTGTCCCATTTTCTGCTCTTGAAGCACAGGTGCATCGTTCTGTTTCCCAACAAAGTGTACTCCTTCCTGCTCTCTCTTCATTAGCTCATCGAGCTTTGACTGCAGATCATCAATTCTCTTCGCAGCTGATGATATAACCCCTCTACCACGGTCAAAATCATATCTTTGATTGGCTTGGTTGTTCGCCATGTTATTCACGTACATGTAATCTTCTTCTAAAGTCTTGGTCATGAAATCACCATTGCTCGCGGTGTCCATAGCATTCTGATATTACACCTCAACCCCATTATAGAAAATGTTGAGGAGATTCCAATCTGAGACCCCATGATGAGGACAATCATTCAGGTACTCCTTGAATCTTTCCCAATCTACATAAAAACTCTCATAACCCAATTGGTGAAATCCAAAAATCTTGTTTTGGAGAGACATGGACATCGATTTCGTGAAGAAATGCCCAAGGAAAGTAGACTTGATCTCGTCCCATGTCTTCAAACAATCAAGCTCTAGACTGTTATACCATCTCATAGCTTTGTCATTCAGATAGAAAATGAATAACCTGCATTTCGGAGCTTCAACAGCTACTTTGTTATGCTGGATAGTATTGCAGATGGCTTCAAATTTATCCAAATGGTGCATTGGGTACTATGATGGCAACCTATGAAATTGATTCTGCTGCACCAAGATAATGAGACAAATCTTGATCTTAAAGTCTCTTCTCTCTATGGGAGGCGGAAGAATCCCAGCACGATTCGCATAGAAAGCCTCATGTGTGTCATATTGCACCAGAGACATCCTTCGTTGAGGTTGACTTGTGAGTTGTTGCCCCTCAGCTGCAACATTTTGCTAGCCAATTTGCTGAGCACCATCATTAGCACCACCTCCAGCAGGTGGATCACCTCCTGGAAGGACTCTAGGAAACTGAGAATTTAGATGAACTTGAATGTTGTCACCCATGATTTCAGCAAACTCAAATTCCTCAATAACCTCCAGAAGCTTCTCCTTCTTCTTTTGTCTCTCTAGACGCGAACTCGAGAAGATTCGCGATTCCTAGGCTTGTAGTGTGACGCCTGTTCATGCACCTGAAATTACAAAAACAAAGAAGAAAAAGAAGAGATTAAACAAAATAAATAAAAATGCCTTAGGCACGCAATAATCCTAAGTTCTAAGATGACCTATTGGTCCCCGGCAACGGCGCCAGAAAACTTGATAGCTCAGGTTTTCGCCCAAGATAACACTGCAAGCGCACAGAAAGTACATTGTAGTGGTTCGGGATCGAATCCACAGAGACCAAAGGTAGCACGAAGAATATCATATCAAACAACGGGCTTGTAAGAGATGTCTTGTAAGAGATGCAGAGAATCGAAATTAAGAAAGCAAAGAAAGCGAGCAGGCAACAACGGGGTTGTAAATCAATCAAAGAAGAATTGGGTATTGGGTATTCTCAGGGAAACATTTCATTGTCTGTTTGAATTATTGACTCGGGAACAGGTTTTAAACCATCTTGAGATAAAACACAATTATAGAATTGATTTACTTCCATAGTATCAACTCCCTATGTATTGGAAACCTCGAGACTAACTTCCGTGGAATCTCAGATTCTAATCATGCATTCTAAACAAGTTTGATAGGTTCACAATTCACTTAAACATCAACTTCCATTGGCTGAAGATAAGTTGCTCATTTAAGATTTTTTCAGGCATTTAATCGAACACTTTCTATGCCTTAAACATCCTAAGATCAGAAACTAGGTGATCAAGTTAATTTCATGCATTACGAACAATCCTAGATGAAGATCCAATTGATAATATCCCGAGTCATACAATTCTATGTAAACAATTCTTGAATCCCTATGAGAGAACCCTAAACCCAACAAGCAAACTACTCACACATGATCAGAGAAACAACACAAATCAAATCAGAGAGAAACATCATTTTACTGATCAAAAATAAGAGTAAGGTTCAGAATTCTTCTAGGATTCGGATTACGGAAGATGGCGCTTCTCCTTAGGTTACAGATGTCTTTCTTGCTCTCAAAACTCAGAAAAACAGCATAATGATATAGGAAACACGAGTCTAGGTTTTAGTTATAAAATCTGGTTCACGATAAGTTCGGTTTGGTTCTTCGTAAATTCAGTCCGAGAAACGGGACATGGATTGATCGATCATGAGACAAGGATCAATCGATCCTTGTTCCTCTGTTTGGATATTTCATCCTTCAAGAATACTTCTTTCAATACTTGAAATCCGTCCAAAATGCAATCTTTCCCACATCCAAGCTTGATTCCTGTAAAACACTAGAGAACACAAATACGTGCCAAAGATATTCTAATACATAATAAAAAATCATAATTCTCGAGTAAAAACCATAATAAAACCACTAAAATACTAACACATCATCGATCTCCATTTTAGACATCATGTTCTCATCCAACCACAATGTTCCTTTCACTTTCGAGTTCCGTTAAAGATGGAAGTATTGTTTCTTTTCCTTTTCTGACCATGTGGGGTAAGATAGTCTCATAGCTTGTCGTGGTGGTGCCATTTGTTTGGATCCTACACTTAAGAATGTAGCAAAGTGAATTTCAAAAATTAAATACCATAATGAGAAATCAAAAGGGTTTAGCTTTGAATTGGAATTATCAATTAAGCACAAACATTTCCATGACCCAATTCTTAGCAACTACCTCAAGCTAACTCATTGACCCAAATGCATCATACTTAGTTAGAACCAAAATGCCATCATATTATGCAATGAAGTTTTCGGCCATTAAAAGTAAAACATGCATTTGATTATTCACTTCTCAAACTAATTGCTTTTGCTCAAATGCTTTCTAGACTACCAAGTTCAAAATCCAAATGATAACTTTTAAAGAACAAATCCAAATTGAGACATGATGTGCACTTAATATAATATGTCCATATTCATAGCTCAAGGATAAGACACAAAGTAGTAACGACAAACATGTTCAAAAAACCAAGCATTCAAACAATCACCTCCAGTCAAGCTATTAAAGAACCAAAAATTAACTTCTTATATATGGGAACATAGTAGTCGACATTTTTTAGGTGTCTCAAACAACCCAAAAGTTTCCAAAATCAAGAAAGTGATGAAAGGATCTAACCATATCTAAAACCCATAGCCATTATGAACCAACAAGTTCAAGTTTCAAGTACTATTCACTTCAAGCACACAACTTTAGATTCATGCATTTCTACGTGTTACTAAGCAAATGTAGCTCATGAAACCTTCATATCCAAACCTTTTCTATCCTAAGATCCCATTAAACATCATTATCTCATTACTCACTCTAAAAATCGAAAATTTTCAAAGATGATAAAGGAGATTTTAGAGATTTTGATACTTTTTTCTTAATGTTTTAAAGAGAATGGGATGAAGAGAGATGGGATGAAGATAAAACCTTGAATGAACTTAGAAAAGTAAAAACCAAAGTTTTTCAACACAAATCTCTCTTTGAAAATAAAACACTTCTTCCTTTCTCTTTTAGTATGAAAATGGCGACAATAAGAGGAAGAAGAGAGAGAAAAATGCTCTCTTAAAACTTGACGTGGGGTGATTTTCGTCGAACTTTAAAATTTATAAACCTAAACCCTACTTTCAATCCCGCAAGAGAACGGGGTCAATTGTAGTACTTTAGGGTCGTCCAAGGATTTTAAGGCTAGACTAGTAGAACCTAAGCAAAGAAAATAGACTAAAATTCCTATTCTATGTGGTCGATTTAGATGGAGATTGTCACAAGTCTCCACTAAAATGCAATAAAAGAGTGAACTTCGATGTAAACAATAAAAAGCTAGGATCTTGAGATAATAGTAATGGGTTCGGGGTCGATCTAGTGATGTCATGGATTTTGTTAAGGCTTTATTATAGGATTGAAGCTATCCCTAGATCAAAGATCCCTCTATTATTGATCAACCTACTCTCGTGGCGAAGATCTATTCACCTATACACATTAGAAGGCTCAACTCTCATTTGTTGCTTATCTAAACATGTATGTGATAGTGTTCCTCAAGACCTTCTAGCCATTTAACACCTTGATGTCCCATTGGGCCAACTACTCTCATAGCTCAAAGTGAAAAACATAGAACTAGTTCTCTCAAACATTTCATCGAACACTTTATAGGCGTCAATGAGCAAGCAATGAACTTTTTAAAAGGTAAACTAGATCTAGTAGGAATCTATGCCATAATCTAGCCTAATCATCCATCACAACCCTAGATCTAACCCTAGCCTACCATATCTCAAGATCCAAGAAGGATCTACTCACTAAGAGTCATGGAAATCCAAAGACAAGAGTTTGATCTTTGAGCTCCGATGTTCTTAGATAATAGATCTAGAGAAAGAGATGAAAAGAAAAGATCCAAATCACTCAAAAGTATCAAGAAGTTATTACAATAGTTTAGATCTCAAAATCGATGAAAGAAAAGTAAAGTTGATGAAAAGTTGATCAAAGTTGTGTTCTTGGTTCAATAAGAAGCTATTTATACTAAAAAGAAGGTGTTTGAGTGCCATAAAAAGGGTTTCCTCACGTCAAGGTGGGCAGTCGTCGCCCAAAGGCATCCTACCATTGACCAAGGGGTCGATAATAACTCACCTTGGGCAGCAAAGCTGCCAAGGGAGGCTGCTGTCGACCGAAGGTGACTCACTATCGACCTAGGGGTCGACAACTAGGCTCCTTGACAGCTCTTTGCTTTTTCTTCCTCGTCTTGAATGCTCTACTTGATATCAACTTCTCCTATAGCATTTAACTCCTTTTATTCTTGATTTTTAACTCCAATTCCACCTCGAATCCACCTCTAGAGCCTCCATGACTCCATCTTGAAGTTGCACCTACAAATGCAAAGAAAATGGTATACAAATGCAATATGATCCTAAACTAGACTCTATACTCTAGACTCAAACCTATGGATTCTAAGACCTATATGCATTATGTACAACTTAAATGTGGATGAAACAAAGCTAAAATGCATCAAAATATGCATGAAAATATGTAAACGTCATTACACGAAGCCCAAATTGTTGAGGTCTTAAGGTCTGATTTTTATTCTTATAGACCTAGGAAGGTAGAACCCTATAAATATATATTTTTAGCCTTCTTATTTCCGAGAGAATTTGCTTAGATTAGGGTATAATATGTGTTTTAGGAGGCAGGGACGACACACTTTGAGGTCGTCCATCTTCACCAACAATGCATCTTCCATTCATCCATAGAGTCAATTTTAGCTTCTACTCTCTCCCTTGATGATTTGTTGTTCTAAATGATTTCGTGGTTACATGATCTGGTTTGATAGTTTGCATGTTAGAGAATATGTAATATAGATTTAAATAACTTGCTTGAACTTGAAAATTTATCGATTAGGTATATCAATAACGTAATCACCTATGCTCATGAGTTATAATGTTATTCACCTATGAAGTTGGTACGTGAATTGAACCTACATTAGCTATAGGATCCCGCGGACATACGGCTAGTCCCGAACATAAAAAACGGCCATATCTTACCAGAACAAACCATAACAAAGACAAACGCCCCGAACGGGACTGCAATCTCACTCATCATCCACGGGTAGAACCGCGTCCTCACCCGCTACATCACCAGAACTCGGAGCCACGTCATCTCCCCCCTCCTCCACAGCGTCACGAAGCCTGATGTCTGCAGGATCCTACCGCTCAGGGTTATCGGAAAATAGTTGAAGGGTACAATCAGATTTCAGAACAGTAAATTTAGAACTGAAGTCCCCCTCAGCGGCCTCCAGCTCTGCTTTGCGAGCTGTTAGCTTGGTCTCTTCATCTTGCCGAGATGGGGACTCTACGTCAAGAAACATCTGAATCTCGCTCATTGCTCCTTCGATAACCTCCAAGAAGAGAACCCTGTTGTGAACGTCCATCAATGAATCGAGTGAGTTCACAATTTTGGCAAAACGAGTTAGAAAATCGGAATGCAAAGCGACCCTCGACTCAGCTACGACCTCCGCAATCTCACGACTCAATGAGCCTTCTTCACTTTTCACTCGACGCCGCAAGCGACGCAACTCCGAGGCTTTAGCCTTCCTATCCTTCTTCACAATGAGCAATGAAGTCGCCGTCATCTCGAGATCTCTCTTGACCTCGCCAATTCAAGTTTCCAACCGTGATAACTCAAGGGAATGAGCATCCTCGATGACCTCCAACTTCCTCTAAAACTGCGATGACTTTTCCTTCGATTCACCAAGCTCTTTCTTAAGGCGCTCAACCTCCAACCCGCAGTCATTAAGCATCCCATCGATCAAAGATATGAACTACACGAATGAGAGGAAGAAAAAATCTAATGCAACAAGAAAAGAACTACAAAACGAACCTTGGGACGATGTTGCGACCTCGCACCCATGCCAGATGCTATTAGGGGCGAATGTCCGACCTTGACCCCATTAACACACCTCTTCTTCCTAACCGCCTCCATGTTGGCGCATGCCCTCTTGCGCTCCTGCAAAGAAACGGTGGAAGTGGCGCCGAAAGCACGTAAGCCCATGACGATCTCTCCCCAGGCCGAAGGAGGAGTCATCGATTCAGCCCCTTGCTCGGAATCACCAACATGAACAGGAGTCATCGAAGAACCCCATGGCTGAATCATCCCATCTTCTGGAACGATCAGAGAAGGAGGTGGCAGCACGGATGCAAGAACTATAGAGGTGGCCTGGATCGGAGAGCCAACCAGGGAAACACTAGCAATGCCACCCACCGCGACGTCGCGACGAGACAGATCCTCTCAGAAAGTAAGGTATTCGGCCACGTGCATCGGGATATCCTCGCGATTCGGAGAACTCGAAGAGTTCCCCAGAGGGGCAGTTCCCACCTCAACGCCATTGTCTTTCAGTCCACCACAAGAGGAAGTCATGTTGGCTCAGCAAAGCTCTCAAATCAAAAGTTTGGAGAAGTGAGGAATGTGTGAGGAATGAGAAAGGGAGTTCAATATTTATAAGGATTTCACCACAATAAAATTATCAATAAAATTCGTCTTTGCAATGATCTCGGCCATAGATTCTGACTAAAACACGCACTACTCGCCCGCAAGAGTCGCAATCGAAACTTACGAGTTGGAGGGCTAAGTGTTGGGGTCAAAAACGGTAACTTCAAAATTAACACCCAAGATTTTCGAATAACTTCCAAGAGATATCAATAGAGAAGTTTCGGAGCGATAAGAAGTCACCATAAACATCGGATAACCACATCGCTTCGAAAATACGAACAAGATCTAGTCACCCGTAGGCGACTAGACGCTCCACAAAGTCTAGTCGCCTATGGGCGATCAGACACGAAAAATGTCTAGACACGAACAATGTCTAGTCGCCCATGGGCGACTAGACTCTTGGAAAGCCTAGTCGCCCATTGGGCGACTAGACTCTTGGCAAGTCTAGTCACCCATTGGGCGACTAGACTCTCGGGAGACTCTTGGCAAGTCCAGTTGCCCATTGGGCGACTACACTCTCAGGAATTCTAGTCGCCCATGTGCTTCAAGAGCAGAAAATGGGACAGATGTATCACGAGTTCATGTTTGAGGAGCTGTATGGTGGACAAGCAAATGGTAATTACAATGGAGGTCAAGGGAACTTTGGTAATAGAGGTTTCAACCAACAAAACCAAGCTGTACCAACAAAATCAAAGTGTATTCAACTCCAGATTTCACAACAATAATAAGAGCAGGGGTTTCGGAAATAGGGGCTATCAGAAAAAGTAGTTTGATTCAGATGGATTCTAGAACAACTATTAGTCGGGTTATCAGATTCAAAACTAGGAACAATCTTCTAAATCTTCTGAAGACAGTGATATGAAACAAATGTTACACCAAGTGTTGGAAAATCAGACCAAGTCTGTTGCGGACATCAATTATAAAGTTGATAGTATCTAAAGTTATCTCAATGGGAAGTTTGAGGCTATGAGTGTTCGAATGAAGATGCTGGAAACACAGGTTGCTCAAAATTCTGCGAGCAACAGAGCTCCACCAGGTGTCATTCCAGCCAAACCGGAGAAGAATTCGAAGGAATATTGCAATGCTATTACAGTGCAAAGTGAAAAGGAAGTAAAAAAAACTCGTCCAACACAGAAGGATAAGGATCAATCGATCCTTGTACTAGGATCGATCGATCCTTGTCCTAGGATCGATCGATCCTTTGATTTTAAAGCCTCTGGACAAAAGGACAGGGATCGATCAATCCCTGTCTTGACGTGGGTGCTTCAAGTTTTCGCGATGAATCAAAACCATTGGAGGTTGAGGAAGAGTATGTACCACCCCCGCCTTTCATTCCCAAACCTCCGTATCCTTCTAGACCCCGTTAAAAGATCAAGGAACGCGAGTATGAGAAGGTTAAGAATCTAGTCTGAGAATTACATGTGCGATTGCCTTTTGTAGAAGCAGTCAAGATGGTACCTTCTCTAAAGATGTACATGAAGGAGATTCTTTCAGATCGCATGACCTTTCAAGGTGTATCGGTTCTTACTGCGGATTGTAGCGCAGTTCTTCTGAGTATCGTTTCGGAGAAACGCGAAGATCCAGGTCCTTTTGTTTTGCCTTGCAGGATTGGATCTCTTACCTTTGAGAGATGTCTGTGTGACTTGGCCTCTAGAGTTTGTTTGATGACATTGTCTGTCTCGCAGAGACTAAACATGGTGAGCTATAAGCTCACAAAGATGTCCTTGATACTTTCTGATAGATTAGTTCGAAGGCCAGTGGTTATTCTAGACAACATCCTTGTTGGTGTTGGCAAAGGCTATGTGTACACTGATTTTGTAGTCTTGGAGCTCGAGGAAGAACCCATGGATCCTATCATCTTGGGTAAACCATTCTTGTTCACTACTAGAGCGATGATTGATGTGCAGAATGGTCAAATTGGTCTGTAGCTGAGGAAACTTGATGTGCGTTTCAACCTCGAGAAGTCGACGAAGAAGCCTACCATTGATGGGCATACATTTTGGGTGGACACATTGATTGAGGTGATTGAGGATTCTGTGAAGGAACCTTACACCGAGGATTTGTTTCATATTTCCTTGTCACAGATTGACAAAGAGCATGGTTTCCTAAGTAAAGACACATTGGAGATAGTTGGAAAGAATGACGTCAAAGAAGTCCTAGATGGAGACGTTCATTCTACTGTGAGAAAACTCAAAACCAAAAAGAAGGTGCAGCAGAAAAGAGTACGCGATTAAGGAGGATTCTGAGTTGACCTTGATCCCTCAAGGATGCGATGGAAGTGTGATTAAGTACAAAATGAAGCACAAAGGGAAATTCAAACCTTTCTCCAAGGTTAGAGCCATCCTCACACCAGAGTTTAAAGAGAAAGGCAAAGCTGCTGTGAAGAAACTGATGAGCAACATCCTTGAGCTGAAGATTTTCGATGGTGGAGCTTGCTTCGGAGCGAGTTCAAGGACCCTTCCAGACTGATCCATTTAAACTACAGTCAGGCTCGAGACTTTGACCAAGCACTGAGTGGGAGGCAACCCACTACGTAGTTTTTTTTTCATTTTAGCTAGATTTGTAGTGTGTTTCGTTTTTTCTGTTTTGGATTTTGGTGCTTTCGACGTTTTTCATGTTTTTAGCTTTAGTATTGCAGGAAACACGTCCCCAAAGATCTTGGACAGGGATCGATCGATCCTTGTCCCAATTACATAGCTATATCACGTGACTTCAGGTAAGTTTGCTCTTTACTTTTTCTTTTCATTTTTGTTTTACTTTTCTGTTTATTTGGATTTTGCTTGTTATTTGCTACTTACCCCTTTCTTGGATTTGTTTCACACCGAGAAAGTATGAGATAAGTCTCGGGGTGTTAAGAAACTAATGAGAAGGATGTCTTTATTAATGATAGGAACATCCC
>OVAN01009600.1:0-16729 GCA_900406275.1 Anastatica hierochuntica | reverse complement strand
CTCCCTTCTTCGAAGAGACTAAAAACCTCTCTTCGTAAGATTGCATCACATATGATTCTCATCAGGAAACCTTAGAGGCCTACGAATGTCTCTTTTGACTCTATCTCTAGCCAAGGCATACTCCTCAAGACTCGGTGATTGCTCCAGTTCATTATCCTCTGAACAAGCTTCTACATCACTATCAATATCAACAAGAGCTTAATCTGATACTTCATAACCAAATTGATTCACTTGCTTGAACTCATATATATTAATTTATTTCAAGCTCCACCAGCTCAACAACAATCTTTTGTTCCTTAGATTTTTTTTTGTACTAATCTTTTCAGCTATGTACAATCTTTCCTCCTTGAATATAACATTCCTGTTAACCACGCTCTTACCATCATTAATCAACCAAATCTTATACTCTTGTACACGCTCTGGATATCCTACGAACACACACTTTTTAGCTCTCGGATTCAGCTTTCCTTCATCCACATGTATATAACAGATACAACCAAACTTTCTTAACATTGAATAATCCGAATCTATGTCATACCAAACTTCAAGGGACTTTTTCACTCAATAGCAGTTCAGGGAAACTTGTTAATGAGATAAACCGCAGTGTTAGCAACTTCTGCCCAAAAGACTGTAGACAACCCTAACTCACTTAACATATTGCATACTTTTCCATAATTGTTCGCTTCATGTGCTCTACAACCCCATTCTGCTGTGGAGTGTAGGCCACTATTTTATGCCTCTTTATACCATTGTCTCTGCACATCTATTCAAATTGAACATTACAAAACCCGAGACCATTATCTGTTCTCAGCAATTTGATCTTAGAATAAATCTGATTCACAACCAGGTTTCTCCAATCATTGAATTTCGAAAAAGCTTTGTCTTTGCTCTTCAAGAACCGAATCCAAAGTCTTCTACTATAATCATCAATAATGGTAAGAAAATATGGACAATTACCTTGAGACTTCAGTACATAAGGAGATCCCCAGAGATCCATATGAAAATACTCAAGTGGAACCTTTGATGTATATGTACATCAACATTAAACTTCAACCTGTGAGTCTTGCCATAAACACAATCTCAAGTTCTGAGATCTTCTTATTGTCCAGCCAACCCCTCTTGATCAATACATCCCTTTTAGCTCATATGACTCAATTTACTACGCTAAAGCTTAGTCTCATCCTGAGTCACTTCATTGCTACAACTTCATATACTAAACTGGTTTTGTTTCTGCATCCAAAAATATAACGTCCCTTGTCTCTTACCCTGTAGTAGAACCCTTTCCTTCTTCCTAATGTAAAGAATATCGTTCTCCCCCATCATAAGTACATTCTTGAGATTCAGAGTTCCCAAGGAAATGAGATTGCGTCTCATTTCAAGAACAAATTTGACATTAGTTAATATTACCTAAGAGCTATCAGGATTTTGGAGCTCCACAAATCCTACACCTTTGATCTCAGAAACATATTCATTAGCCATTCTCACTATTCTTGTTGATGTCTCATCTAACTCTACATAAGCATCCTTGGTCCAACACATAAGGAAAGTATAACCCGAGTCAATAATCCATTTTGACTCCACTCTTCAAGTGTGATAGACATAGACTCATCCACATACAATACATCAACTCTTTCTTTGCGATTGCTTACATGTTAGGTCTCACCGTTCTGATACATTTAGTCCTTCAACTCATTTTCCCTGAGTGGACAATGCATTTTAAAATGACCTTACTTACCACAATTCCAACAAGTCTTCTTCTTTGGTTGCTTAAACTTTCCCTTACCATTGCTGACTTCGCTGCATCAGACAACTTCTTATCACGAGATTTATTCAAAGTTGAACCTCGTCTTCCCTTGACATATAGAGTATCTCCAATTCGCTTCGACTCTTTCATCTGAAAACTAGCTTTCAACTCCTTCGACTTAATAGCTGACACAACTTCTTGCAAAGTCAAAGATCTTTTGTTGTATATTAAAGTGTCTCTCAATCCATCAAACTGATGAGGTAAAGACATCCGAAGCATCACTTTTTGATCCTCATCAGAGATTAACACTTCAGCATTCAAAGATTAACACTTCATAATTCTCAAGATTAGCAATGATCTTAAGAAATTCATCAACATTCTATTCAATCGAGATACCACTGTTCATAGAGAATCCAAACAGCTTCTGCTTCAAGTGAATCCTGCTAGTAAGTGACTCCGCCATATACAAATCTTCAAGTATCTTGAACATTCCTACAACTTTTTTCTCCTTGATAATCTTTCTAAGTACATTATAAGACACACTCAAGATAATCGTACTTTTACCCGCACGTTGATTTTTGATTATCAACTTATCATCTACCTTCTCATCTGATTCAATCTTCTTCTCAACACTAGATTTACCTTTCGTGGTTGACAAATCATATAACGCATCGTAAAGGTCCAATATCTCTAGTGTGCGATAATCTTCTCCTTCCACAACATGTAATCTCCAGATCCATTGAATATCTCCACCTCAATCCTTGCGGAAGACATTGCAGCAAAATTTTCAGCCTCACAACAAGGCTTTGATACTAATTGTCACGAAAATAACCTTGTATTTTATATGAACAAGACTCTGATCTCTTCAACTTTTTTTACGAATTGATTCAGCTCAATTTTATCGGGTCGATTGTGTTTGTTTTTGAATCGAGAAAGATAGAAGAAAAGATAGAAACACTACACGAAACTGGGCATTAACATTGAAAGTTTGCGACGAAATAACATCGTCGTTAATTAGCTGATAATTAACTACGAAAATTATATTGTCGCTAAATTACAACGAACGTAAACGTCGTTAATTCAATGGTGTTTAACAATAATTTTGAAACGATTTGATATTTATTTGGATAATCACCGTTATATAGTTGTTATTTAACTGCGATTTTACAATGACTTGTTTTCGAAGTAATATAACAACGAATTAGAAATGATTATTTTGGTAGGTGATGATGAACCTAATAGTTAACAACGAATTATTTCGTTGTTAATTCAATGTTATATTGTCGTTTAAATATTTACGGTGTTACTTTGTTGTTAAATTCTAATGTAAATCCAATGGTAAAATTTTTAAAATTTCCTATAAAAACTTCATTCACTTTCACCACAAATCACACATCAAACATTCTTTCTCTCTTCAAACACAAAGACAAAAAATCTGTAGGCGGTATATACGAAATCTAACGATGGATGTACATGTATAGAGATTGAAAGGACCGGTGACTCAAGAGTTCCTCAGAGATCTTGAAATTTTGATGTATCAAGCCACAAATCTACCGATCACTATCAAAAGTGGTATAATGCTATGCCCATGTAAAAGTGCAAGAATACACGGTTTTTCTTGTTGAAAGTGTTCGAAAGCATCTGTTAAATATAGGATTTACACCACAGTATTTCATATAGTTTCAACATGGAGAAGGAAAATAGTGCAGTAATGTTTCTAGTAGCAGTAGTAGTAATTATCATCATCAATCTGTAGACAATGTCGAACCTGCTGATAGGCATGGTCAATATGAGTTTGGTAAATATTATCATCATAATGATGATAATGAACACGATAGGATTAATGACATGGTTAATATGAAATTCATTATGAAGCTAATACTTTTACATTCTCATATGATGATAACATTGTCGAAGAACCAAATTTCGATGCTAAAAGATTCTACGACATGTTAAGTACTGCAAATCAACCAATATATGATGGATGTAGAGAAGGACACTCTAATATGATGGATGATGAATATTAAAACAGATCATAACTTAAGTGAACCATGCATGGATGGTTGGGCTGATTTGATAAAAGAGTATCTACCTTCTGATAATTTGGCTGCTGAAACATATTATGAGGTACAAAAGTTGATTATTAGTCTTGGTCTGTCACATGAGTCGATTGATGTTTGTGTGGAAAATTGTATGATTTTTTTGGAAAGATGATGATAAGTTGCTTGAGGAATATCGTTTTTGCAAAAAGACAAGATTAAGGCCGCAAAGAGTTGGTCGAAAGAGGATACCATGCCAGAGGATGTGGTATCTCTCTATAACCGAAAAATTGAAAAGAATGTATCAATTAGAAAGGACAACTGCATCAATGAGGTGGCATACGGAACATACACAATAAGATGGAGAGATCACCCACCCATCAGATACAAAAACGTGGAGACACTTTAACTCGGTACACCCTGATTTTGCTAGACAAAAAGGTAATGTCTACCTTTGTTTATGTACAGATGGATTTAGTTCATTTGGTATGTCAGGTAGGCAATATTCTTTGTGGCCCGTAATCGTCACGCTATATAACCTCCCACCAGAGATGTGTATGCAAAGAGAATTTCTATTTCTCAGTATATTAGACCCTAGGCCTAAGCATCCAAAATGATAACTCGATATTTTTCTACAGCCTTTAGTTGAGGAGTTGAAGCAGCTATGCATACCGGAGTTTCCACGTACGATTTTTCGAGGAGAAGGAATTTTACGATGCATGCAATGCTTATGTGAACCATAAGCGACTTTCCTGCATATGTGGTGTTGTCAGGTTGGACAATGCATGAACGGTTGTCTTTCCCTTACTACATGCATCATACGAATTCGTTTCAACTAAGGCATGGTAGAAAAAAAAAGCTGGTTTGACTTTCACCGTTAATTCCTTCCTCTGAACCACCTGTACAGGAGAAATAGAAGATTCTTTTTGAAGAATAAAATTTTTCGTGTGCCTCCACCAGTGTATCTATCTGGCGATCGAGTTAAGGAGCAAGTTGATTATTACGGTGCACTAAACACAGTTCCTCAGGGGGGGGGGTTGTGCCTATTATGCCTGATGGTTATCTCGAAGATCACAAATGGCATAAGAAAAATATCTTCTGGGAGCTTCTATACTGGAAAGATCATCTCCTCCGATACAATCTCGATGTTACGCACATTAAAAAGAACTTTTTTGATAACATCATGCATACACTTTTAAATGTGCAAGGGAAGAGTAAAGATAATTACAAATCACGTCTTGACTTGGTTGACATATGCAGAAGGATCGAATTGCACATTGCTAAAGATGGAAAAGTGCATGTCCCTATATTCAGGTTATCTACTTTGGTGAAGATTGCGCTATTCCAATGGGTGGTATCTAAAGTCAAGTTTTTGGATGGGTTTGTATCAAATCTTTCTCACTGTGTGGAGTAGGGGGTAAATTCTCAGGTATAAAAAGTCATGATCGCCATATGTTTATGTAACACTACTACCATTTGCTCTGGAGGAACTTCTATCAGAAACCACAAAGCAATTATTGGTACATACGTAATATATATATATATATATATATATATATATCTTCATTGCAACAAATTTGCATACTTTACTATATATAATATACATGTCTGTTGATGTTTTATAGGAGTAGGGTTTTTCTTTCGGGATCTTTGCACAAGGACGTTGAAAGAAAATGTAATAACACAACTTGATTCAAACATTCCCATCCTTTTGTGCAATTTTGACAAGATATTTTTGCCATCATTCTTCGATGTTGTGGAGCATCTACCAGTACATCTTCCACATGAAGCGGAACTTGGGGACCTATGCACTTTCGGTGGATGTACCCTTTCAAAAGATTCATGAAACATCTAAAAGGGAAAGCAAAGAATCTTGCAAAAGTTGAGGGCTCTTTTGTTGCGGGAAGTTTAACCGAATAGACATCTCACTTTACGTTGTTCTACTTTGCCCCTAAAGTTGGGACACGCAAAAGAGCCCCACGATGATATGATGATGGTGGTGTTGCACCAACATACGCGGTTGATGGAGTTCCATATATATTTTGCCAAATTGGTCGTTTAGTGGACGATTAAAAGAAGTTTGTGGGGGGAGTGAGGAAGACATCCACTATGCACATACTTATATTCTACAGAACTGCAATGAAATAAGTCCATGGGAGAGGTATATATATATATATATTTCGATTCTATTTATATGAACTAGTCTTCTAAATTAATATCATATATATGTACTAGTCTATTCGTCACCCAAGTTCGAGAAGGGATAGAGGGAATCTCAGATGAAGATATTAAGACACGAAAAGCAGAACACTTTGTTTCGTGGTTGAAAAAAAGTAAGTATAATTGTGTGTATATATATATATATACACACACACACACATATGTATACATGTATCTAATATTAGAGATCATATTTAATTGGTTATAGATTGTTTACGACGACGAATCATATCCACTGTTGTTCATGAGATGCTACGACGTCCACTTGGGAGGATATCTACCGCACCAATATATTTTACTTGAGGTTATGCATTCCACACTTGCGATTATGGCATACATCAAACAAGCGTTAACTACGGAGTTTGCGTAAGGGGAGAGATACATTTTTATTGAATCATACAAGAAATCATAGAAGTTATGTTCCCAGGCCTGCTACAATTGAAATGTGTCCACTTTAAGTGTGAGTTGTTTGACCCTACAAATGGTAGAGGTGTCCAGATCAACAAGTTTGTCGTCGTTGATGTTAACAAGGGACGAAGGAACCAAAAATTCGAACCTTTTATCCTTGCATCGCAATCAGAACAAGTTAGTTTCATTCTTTACCATCGTCTGAAGTTGACCAACATAAACTGGTTATCCATAGTGAAGATTAAGTCTAGAGGGGTATATAGTGCGCAAACAGGAATCTGCCCTCCAGCACAACACACCCGTTAAATTGCCATCTCCTGATCTGAGTACACATCCCGTTCTACTGGTTGATCCCTATATCATGGATTTTGACGAACAATATTATCGTTAGTTCGTTGCAATATTGCAACGAATTAACGACGATTTGAACTTCAAACCATAAGCCCTTCGATTATCAAATTCTACTAATACACATGCATAAAAAGTATATTATGACATTTACTATTAATGTATGTATTTGAAACCTCAAAATTTCAAAATCATGTACACTTGAAAAAAAACTTTTGAAATCACAACATATATGTCTTGAAATGTATAAAATATTTTTTCAAATGTATGTGTTTGAAAATTTTTTCTAAACCTTGTAATAATTAATATAATGAGTAATATATAGTTCTCGAACTAAATTATGCAATATCAACGTATACTTAATTAATTTTGATGGTTTTCTAACATTTTACAAACAGTCGTTGTTAATTCGTTGTAACTTAACAATGTATTTACAACTAGTTTTTCAAAATAGTTGTAAATTCATAGTAAGACTTGAATCTTTAAACTCTAAACTGTCTACATCTTCAGGTGTTGTTCTCTCCGACGTACGATGTTGTACGATTCGTACAATTTGATAAATCATCATTGAATCGTCGTAATATTACGGCGATTTACCGACGAATTGTCAAAAGTCCGAAAACTTTTTGTTTCCCTCTGGCTCGTTTCCAAGAAAATTTAATTTTTTTGTTACAACGATTTTATGACGATTGTAAAATCTATATATATCACAAGACCCCTCTCACTTTCATTGCTCATCAACAACAACACACTCTCTCTCTCTCTCAACAACATCAATCTCTCTCTCTCTCTCTCTCTCTACCGAATAAGGTAAATTTCTTTTTTTAAATTTTACCTAAATTATTATTTTATATTTAGAATTAGGTTTGAAATTTATAACTAGGATGAAAATTTGGATTTTAGGTTTGTAATTTAGAATTGAGATTTATAATTAAGATTGAGATTTAGAATTTAGTATTATAATTTTAAACTCTTTTTTTTCATCTATTATAATTTTAAACTTAAATATTCAAATTTAAATATTTGGATTTTAATTAATTTAGTATTTTGTTTTTTGTAGATATGGCCCATAGACGCGGGAAGACCATCTGTACATATTACTTAGAGTTTTTGGTGGACCGGGAGGTTGAAGCTCGTCGTCGGGAGCCTTCTCGTCAATTACACCGCTCTCCGCGATGCAGAAGACGTCGAGACCATCGGTTACACCGCTACCGCCGCAACCACCGCCACCACCGCCACCACTTTTGGTAGCTCCCGCAGAAGCTCATATTGTGGTTCAGCATCCATGATCACCACCAGCACCAACAGCAGTTTCGGCGGGGAGTATACATCCTGACTTGGATGTTCCCGCACATGCCCCCTATGCTCGTCTTCGGGTTGAAAACATTCTCGTTCAGCCCATACACGAGAATCTTCCTTGTCTCGATCCAGAAAAGAGAGATAACCATACATTCTGGTAAATTTTTTTAATTAATTAATGTAATTTATTTATATAGTTTTTTTTTTACGCAGGTTCGGGGTCGACAACAAGGTCGGCTGCTCCATCTCTGATACGATCAAGGGAATACATGAGCCGCATCCCAATTGGTCGATGAGGCCGGAGCACATCAAACGGACATGGTTTTTCGCGGTAAGATTTTTTTCTAATTTATTTAAGTTACATATTAATGTTTTAATTAATTTTTTTTAGCAAAAGTGGCACTGGAACCTTTCTATGAAAGAGACATTCAAGGAGGAGTTCAACACGAGCGCAAAGTTACGGCTTTGCAACAACGTCTTCGACTGGAAGGAGAAGTATAAGCTACACAACAATGACACAAAGCCAATTTTCTTAGTCGGATCAGTATGGAACATGCTAAAGGCATACTGGATTGATACACATGCTGCCACGAGTGTAACCAAGTGTTCCGTCTCGCAGAAAACTACCGGTTCAGATGGCAAGAAGAAGAAGATGCCTCACACTTCCGATGAGATCTCTTTTGTTGGCCAACAGTTTAAGATGCTGAGTATTTTAATTTTAGTTTTATTATATTAAATTAATTAAATACATATTAATATTTATTTATGTTCCTTTTAATTTTTTGTAGGCTAAGGACTTAGGCTACCGTCCGTCTATCAGCAAGGTCTTTGAGAAGACGCACAAGCGGAAGAGCGGTTAAGTCGTTGATGAACAGTTCGAAAGGATCTTCAACGAAGTGGAGGCCAGAGTGGCTGAGATTCAGAGTCATCTCAGAGTTCACCCGGAGGCACTGCTCAGTCGGCCGAGCCTTTATCCACTCCCGAACTCGATCGTATTTTTGAGCAGGTAATTAATTCATTATTTATTTTTAATCTTTTTTTATATGTTAGTTTTAATATAATTTTAATTATAATTTTTTATAAATTGCTCTCAAGAAAAAAATGAGAGTTTTTGGAATAGGCTCCATTCAGAACGTCCCGACAACATCATCGTCCTTCCTAGCATTTTCGGCTCAAGAAGCTATGCAGAACTAGCTGAAGAACGCACACCATGAGATCGCGGATCTACGGATGAAGCAAGAGTGGTGCGACCGACAATTCAATTGCTATGACAAGATGTTTTGATGGACAACCAGAGATTGCTCGGGTGATGAGAGAGATCGAAGTTGAGAGCGTGACACAACCGGTCGAGACCATCGATTCGGCATAAGCGACGCATACGTATTTCGAAGACGCCGACTTAGATTTAGGAGAAGATAGAAATGTATAAAATATTGTATATTAATTAAATTTTAATATGTTTTATATTTTAATTTATTTTATTTTAAATTTTCAAAAAAGAAATTTTATTTTAACTTTTTATATATTTTACATATTTTAATGTTATAAATTCGTTGTTATTTTCCATCAAGTCGTCATTAAATCTTCGTTAAGTTACAACGAAATAACAATAAATTTTAAAATATATCGTCGTTAAACATTTGTAAATTAACGACAATTAGGAACTCTAAAAGGTCGTATAACTCTTATTATTTTGCTTAGATTTTACTACAAATTAGAGCCGAAATAAATTTCGTTGTGCAATCGTCGTTAAATTACAAAGATTTAGCTGCATTTTATTAACAATAGTTTAACGAAGATTTTAATTCGTCGAAAACTTAACGACGATTTTACGACGAAATGTCCATTACGACGAACAATTAACAACGAACTTGATTTCGTCGTAAATTCGTCGTTATGCATAAGTTAGCAACGAACTTATGATGATTCATGTCGTTGTTACAGACCTCTTTTCTTGTAGTGAAAGAGACATAAGATATTTGCATGTTTAGCTTCCACCGCCAAATCGAAGGCAGCCTACTCACGCAAGGACTTGTTCCTAGAGAATTCATTACTTCTCGATCGCGAAAGAGTTATAGAGTTACATGCTCTCTCTTCTTCTCTCACTACTCTCTCCCTTCTGCTATAGTGATAACAACGAAAGAGAAGTAGCTTTATTAGAGAAAACAAACTCTCTCTCTCTCTCTCTCTCTTAGTTACATCACATGTGCGAGGTTGTTGCAGATCGTAATAAACTTCAAGAACTTAATTAGAGAAGATGATAACCTGGAGCTTAAGTAAGACCTGAGTCCATAACCGATTTAGGCATGTAAAACATATTTCTGACCTAATGAATATAAACTCATTTATAATATATATAAATATAATAAAATAAGACTTTTGGATATATATGAGGTTTTGGCACGCAATATGATATTTTTGAATTTATATGACTCCATTGATATATACAAACTTTTGATTTTGCCAGTACATATATTTCTATATGACGATTTTTCCTTATTTTTTTACTGACAATATTGTAGTTAGAAACTTTTTTGCCTCCTTCTGCACTTATTCTAAATACATTAAATAAAGTACAATAAAAAGTATTGTAGTGAGATTCTTGCATATTACTACATTACATAATTTGGATATAGAAGAATCCAGGGGTGAATCCGTAATGTTGTTGTGGATGCAAGTGCACCTGTAAAAACTAAATAACTACTCATTTTATACTTGACAAAACTAGTAAAGTGGCATTGTGGTGTGAGTTGCACCAATTAATTTTGTGAGGTAGTGGGTTTAGTTTCCTTCTTTTACATTTTTGCACCCTTTAAATAATAGTCTACATTCACTCTCCGAAGTACCACTCATGAAAATAAATACAAAGATTAATAACACATAGAATTATTCAATGATGACTCGAAAAGTTACTTAATCTCAACATTCCAATTTAGTAATGTTTTTGCACGTGACATTGATATATAACTCTATATAGGATGACGTTGTGGTCAAAGATACTTGTATGATAGCTTTTCTTTCAACGAAAAAGTGTTTGATCATATCAATGTTTTGCATGGATTAGATGTTGAAGGTAAATCTAAGAAGATAGAGCGCTATTGATGGAAAAAATGTTTTAAGCAATTGATCAAGAAATGTGGATATAAGATGCTAAAATATGTGAGTGGAGACAGAATATGATATATAAGCATCTCTCTGCTGTTACACAAAAGCCAACGGGAATTTAATATGGAAATCAAATTACATTTCTTTGTGAAGACCGAAGAGATAGAAGAGAATCGTAATAGGTAAGGGTTTTAATGTGGCTACATTAATAATGGGTTTTTAGTAAAATATCATAAGTTTAGAAATAGTTCTCATATGTGGCTCGCAATTCTTAAATTTGCAAGTCACTTTTACAAAGTTAAAAAAATTAACGTAAAAGTTTTAAGTAAATCTCGCTCTCCAACATATGTTTTGAAATATATGTGGTTATTTATAACACAATAAGATATTTGCCAGCAACGTTTTTAAAACTTTGTGAAAAGACATGTATGAAATGTGATTAAAGATTCCAAAAGAATATGTTACTTGATTTGTGCATTCGTTTTAGAAATACATTAGGGTTTACTAGAATATGTTTGTTTACAAGTATTACATACATAGCTCGCTGCCAACAAAGATAAACTTATTTCATCTATATGGGTGCTTTCAAGCTACGTTCTTTGCTTCTATGATGTTGGAATAATCAATAAGCATACATTATTCTTTCTAAAAGAGAGTGAGAGCTAGGATTTGGTGAACAACAGGGCTACCAAATGTGACATGGGATCAATGATTTGGAGACTATAAAGCAAACCAATTTTTTGCTCTTTTTTTTATCTTAATTTCTAGAATTTGTATTCAAGCAAGTAACATATAACAAAATCCGTGCGTATCAAAATGTTTGTGAGTTTCTATGTAAGTTTTGTAAATGTTCTCTCTATCAGCGTTATGAATATTTTGAAAGATTAGTTATATTGACCAATCATTGATCTCTCTGAGCCCGACGTGGGAACTAGTTCTCTCACTTTCTCTCGCAGGTGAATTACCTATTACTTTTTTTAAATGTGATTTTTTCTTAAATTAAAATGAAGATTGATACATTAGCTATTGAAGCTATTAGATCCTTAAAACTCAAAAAAAGACTAAAAAGTGTTAAGGAAACAAACACTTGAAATAAAAAATTTGTTCAATTTTAATGCTAACTAAGAGATCGTCAACCGCCTACATGGATAGAAAATCCGACGATACCAAAGAATACGAACCCTAGTCTCCCGACGACACTATGAAGCACGAACCTTGGTCTCCCAACGATGCTTCGAAGCACGAATTCTGGTCATACGATCGACGATGCTCTCAGCACGAACCCAGCAGGAAATGACGACACTCCATAGCACGAACCCAACAAAGACCGACGACACTCTATGGCACAAACCCAGCGAAATCCTATTACTTCTTAACACTATATTACCTATTACTTTTTAACACTCTGTTTTATCGATGCGATGAAATATAATTTTATCTTTTATGATTTCAAAGTGGAGATTTGAAATACAAAGCCATACATTTGAGTATTAGAGATGAAAAAAGTAGAAGACCATGAAAAAGATGAAAATTTTCAGAAACCATCTAGCATACGAAGTATTAGATGAAAATTTTCTAAAAATCATCTAGCGGCATTATAAAACATATATGAAGTTAGTGTTGAAAGCAGAGGCGTCAGTTCAACTACCACTACTATGAGTTCTCAGTTAAGATGATTTTTAGATAGAGAGAGTGAACAATTTGGATCTAAAGAGTAAAGACTATTACATGATCATTGTCTTCCTCACATCACTGCAATTACTAGATAAAATGTTGGAAGATGAAATTATATATGCTATTCAAAGGCGGTAGGAGAGGTCACCACTATAAATAAACGAACTATTTGACATAGACTACAAATTGCTTATTAGATTTGTCTTGACCAAATATATTTGATTTTAACATTTTCTGTAATAATAAATAGTCTAAGTAGCTCATTAACCCAAACAACACAATAAGATTTTGAGAAATGCTATATCCTAATTTAGTCAAAATAGTGATAAACATCATCAACAAATAATATAGAAAATAGATTACATTGTTAAATGCACAATATGTAGAAATCGAACAAAATAGAAGAATATGATGCTATCAAACAATGAAACCTTCCCATACAAAACTAAACAAAAATGAAGTCTCATACAAATTAAAAAGTCCAAAGGATTGAGCAAAAACTATATAACACAACTAAATTTTACAAAATCTGTGTGTAGCATAGATGTAATCCCTAGTTTAGACACTACAAAAAAGCAGCTGATTTGCGAGGGAAGATTTTTTCCCTCGCAAATTAGTGACATATTTACTATGACATTAACTCTTATCGCAAATCCCTTGCAAATTTGCGATGCCAAAAAAATCATAGTAAATTCCTCGCAAATTTACGACGGAACAAATTCCTCACAAATTTGCGAGGGATTTGTGAGACTTTTGCTTAGATTTTAGAAAAACTCGCAAATCCCTCGCAAATGTGCGACGAAATTAAAGAAGTTGTAATTCCGTCGCAAATTTGCGAGGGATTTGCGAGGTCTACCTAATTGTGTAACCACATATTAAAAGAAAGTAACTAACATATTGCGAGGCATTTTTGGATCGTTAATCCCTCACAAATCAGTAGTAAATCCATAGTAAAACATCATATAGCAAATCCATAGCATGTTTTTCCTATAAATAAACCTTCACACCATCCATCTTATTCACAACCTCAAACACAAAAAAATCTTTTAAAAAATTCTCTCAAAATATAGAAATTTAATTATGTCGATCCAGAAGAAAGAAATATTCAGCATTTGACAATGTATGTATTGGCACAGAGATCTGATACCGAAGAAGTAACAAAAGAATATTGTTATGGGTTTCATGGATTCATTTATCAGGCGATCAACAACTCACTCGCACAAGAACAAGATAAAATATTTTGTCCTTGTCGTAAGTGTCGAAATGAGAAATATGTGGGTATAGATACTGTGAAGAGGCATTTATATAGCAGAGGTTTCATGCCAAATTACTATATATGGTTGTCACATGGAGAAGGTTGTAGTGTGAATGCGGGAAATAGTAGTTCAAGTCATAGGATATATCATCAACCAACTGAAGCTAGTCATGATCAAGATCATTATCATGAATTCGGTTATGATATGCATCAAACAGAAAATAGATTTCATGATATGGTTATAGATGCATTTCAAACATCTTCCGCATTTGATCATCATAATGAAACATCTTCTGCATTTATGGATAAGTCATATGAAGAACCGAACATAGATGCCAAAAGATTTTATGATACGTTATATGTTGCAAATCAACCTATTTATGATGGATGTAGAGAAGAGCAATCTAAACTATTATTAAAATCTAGGATGATGACAATTAAAAGTGATTACAACTTACCTGAGGGATGCATGGATGCATGGGTTGCACTATTTAAAGCGTACTTGCCTGCGAATAATAATTCAGCTGAGTCTTATTATGCAATTCAGAAGTTAGTTTCTAGTCTTGGGTGACCATCATAAATGAAGGATGTATGCATTGACAACTGCATGATTTTTTGGAAAGATGATGAAAAGTTGCAGGAGTGACGCTTTTGTGGAAAGTCGAGATATCAACCTTCAGGTTGACAAACACGGGTACCATTCCACCGAATGTGGTACTTGCCAATCACTGATCGCTTGAAGTGTTTATATCTATCAGAGAACACATTAGCAGCAATGAGATGGCATGCACAACATCACACCGCAAATGGGAGAAATCATTCATCCGTCAGATGCAAAAGTGTGGAGGCACTTTCAAATGGTACATTCTGATTTTTCTCGTGAGTCTAGAAATGTGTATCTTGGTTTATGCAGAGATGGATTTAGTCCTTTTGGTTTTTCTGGTAGACAATATTCGTTATGGCTAGTCATATTGACGCCATACAGTCTCCCTCCTGAAATGTGCATGCAAAGGGAATTTTTGTTTATGAGCATTTTGGTGATGGGGCCTAAACATCCAGAAAAAGCCCTAGATGTATTCCTGCAACCTTTGATCCATGTGTTGCTACGGTTACGGTCAACTAGTGTACACACTTATGATTAATCACAACAACGTAACTTCACTATGTGAGCAGTACTAATGTGGACCATTAGCGACTTGCATGCATATGAAATGCTATTTGGGTGGACCACTCATGACAAGTTATCATGTCCATATTGTGCTCACCGATTTGATGCTTTTCAACTAAAACATGGACGTAAACCTTGTTGGTTTGATTATCATCGTGATTTATTTCGATGAGTCATCCATATAAAAAGAACAAGAAGTTGTTTTTGAAGAACAAAGTTGTGCGCATTCCTCCTCCTGCTTATTTGAGTGGCAACATTTTTCTCGAGCAAATTGATTATTACGATGCTCAAGAAATAGTGAAGTGTGGCGATAGCTGGCACACTAGAGCAAACATGTCTGATGGATACACAGAGAATCATAATTAACACAAAAGAGCATTTTCTGGGAGGTCCCTTACTGGAAAGATCATCTGGTGCAACACAATATTGATATGATTTGATGCACATCGAAAAAAAATTTTTTTGATAATATCATGCATACGCTGCTAAATGTGCAGGCAAGACAAAAGACAATGTGAAGTCTAGATGTGATATTGCCGAAATTTGCAATCGGAGCGAGCTGCATATTACCAGGGATGGGAATTACCAATCCCAACTTCCGATTGTCTCTTGAAGCGAAAAGCGCATTGTTTGAATGGGCTGCATCTTCATTGAAGTTTCCAAATGGATATGTTTCAAACTTTTCTAGATGTGTAGAGCAAGGAAAAAAATTTTCTAGAATGAAAAGCCACGATTGTCATGTGTTTATGAATCGGTTGCTACCATTTGCATTTTAGGGGCTATTACCGACAAATGGTCATGAGGCAATTGCGGGTAATATATATATTAGACTTTATCAAGTTATTAATGTTGTACGAAGTCATGTTTTTTTGTAGGCATTGGTATTTTTCGAGGACATGTGCGCTAGGACGTTGACAAAAGATGGGCTTACGCATATGCATGACAATATTCCAATATTGCTTTGTAACATGGAGAAAATTTCCCTCCTTTTTTGATGTGATGAAACATCTTCCATTGAACCTACCGTATGAGGCACTCCTAGCTAGACCAGTGCAATACAGGTGGATGTACTAATTTGAGCGATTAATGGGATACTTGAAAGGAAAGACTAAAAATCTTGCAAGAGTTGAGGGATCAATCGTTGCAGGCAGCTTAACTGAAGAAACATCTCACTTCAATCCATATTATTTTTGTCCAACCGTACGAACAATAAAAATTGCATTGTGACGGTATGATGATAGAGGTCTGGCCCCTATATACAACATTCCTGATGTACCTGATATCTTCTCACAAATAGGAAGCCTGGAGGAAAAACTGAAGGAAATATGGTGGGATGATCATGACGAATGTCATAGTGCCCACACTTATATCTTACGCAATTGGGATTTTGTTCAGCCTGAGAGGTAAACAAATTCTAAAATACTTGGTATATATATATATATATATATATATATATGTATTAAATAATG
>OVAN01009599.1:0-16730 GCA_900406275.1 Anastatica hierochuntica | reverse complement strand
ATTATCTAGTGTTGTTCTTGAACTTGAAATATATCAAAAAAAAATTCAACAGAGTTTACCAAATCTGATAACTGAACCGTAGTTGAAAAATAACCGAATGGTTCCAATTTTTGAGAACTGAAAAACCGGAACCGAACTGGTAACTAAAATAACCGAAAATATCTAAAAATACTCGAAAATATCTGTAGTACCCAAAAATATACCAAAAAATACCCAAAAATATCTTAAAATAGAATGGTTACTTAATTCAAACGGAACCGAACCTGAACCGAACCGGAACCGAACCGAAATACTTTAGGAACTGAATGGTTCCAATTTTTGGGGAACCGAAAGAACCGAGAACTGAAAGAACCGAACCAAAACCGAACGGATAACCGAACGCCCATGCCTAACAGAAATGAGCCAAAGTAAGCCATAACTAGGTAAAAATAACATAGTTTACGAAAGTTTCACCAAGTCTGACAAGCAGAAACAAGCCAAAAAAAACATAGTTTCACCAAGTTTGACAAACAGAAAATAAACCAAATTAACATAGTTTTGCAAAGTTTCCCCAAGTTTGACAAACAGAAAATAAGCAAAGTAACAGAGTTTGACGAATTTTTTCAAAGTTTCACTTACTCAAAAATTCATATTCGTGTGGCAACGAATGACAGTCAATCCCAATATCAAAGCATGTTCTCTAAGAGAATAATAGATTGGAACGCCGTTTACAACAAACCAATTTTCTTTCTTTTTGTTTAGAGAAGCCGTCTTTAGAAGGAGCATCCACATTCCCATCCATTTTTGGCTTGTCCTCTTCTTACCCAAATGGAGTATGTCTTTGAACTGCGAGTGATCTATTGTCCTCACCGTCTTAGTAATGTTACACTTTCCCGAGAGTTTCACCGTCTTTGCATATTCAGTTTGATGGAAATATGTGTTCAGTGGTTGTAGCGGTTCTATTTCTTCTTCAGATTCTTCTTCCAATTCTTCCTCTGATTCCTGTCATAAAGAAAGTTCCACCAAATCTTACCAAATTTTACTTTTTTTTATTACAAAATCTCGATTTCACAACACGAACATAGTTATGTAAATCTTACTTAACCTTTCAAAATTTTAAAGACTTACCAGTTTATCCTCGCCTCTTTAGGTTTGCGTTTCCTTTTCTTCCTCTTCGGAATCCAATTTGCCTTCCTCTCTCGAATCAGAGTTCTCTTCCTCCTCCGTCGACTTTGTCATATCGTCGGAATCTGTTGAATTCTCACTCAGATCATAAGGAACATTTGCGTTCTTTGTTCGAGACATAACCACAAACCTTCAAAATTAAAAACCCAAAACCCAAATAAGATTATCGATAATTCAAACCCCAAATCCGAACAACAATTCTCGAAATCAAAGAAACAAAACCCTAAATCAAGATTATACTTACCAAAAGTATATTAATCTATATAAGTTTTACTTTGTTTAATGCCTTAGGAATTGAACAAGTGAGGAGAAAGAGGAACGATCGACAGTTTTGTGTTTTTGAAAAGAAGAAATTGTGATTTTATTTTGTTTTTTTAAAAAGTTATATAAAAAATTAAAAGAATATCTATTGGATCCGGGTTTGGGTATGGAGTATCTAATTGAAAATGGTTGGATATGTAATTATATAAATTTGTCATGTTCTTTTAGTCATTTCACCCTTATTTCTATTTTCTTTTTTTAATTCGGATAATTCTAATAATTGGAAGAGTATTCTACCTCTTACTTTTATAAGTAAGAGTATTCTAGGAGATGATCATTATCTTTTTATTATATTTTTTTTTTATTCTTTTATTTTTACTTACGTTCTTTGTTTACCAATCACACCACCTTTCATGTTTTAAAAGCTTTGTAGGCGATTTTAACAAATAAACATGCTTTTAACTGATGACATGCTCTTTTACATGATGTCACGTGATATAAATCAATTATGTGAAAATACATTTTCTTACGGTTTTACCTAGGTTTGGGTATTCGGGATTCCATTCGGGGTACGGTTCGGTTCTATTCGGGTTTCGGATTTTCGGTACTATGTCTACAAGTCCCATTCGGGTATTTTAAAATTTTGGATCAATTTCGGTTCGGATTCTTTCGAGGTCGGTTCAGGTATGAGTATTTAACCAAACCCCAAAATACCTTCGGATTTTCAAGTGTTTCGGATATTTTGTAACTAAAGTAACTGTAAAATCCGAACTAACCATATAAACCGAAAAAAACTTATCATTCTAATTGTAATTATTGTGTCTACAAAACCAAACATCAAGCTTACAAGTTCAAAGTACAGACATTAAGCATCAAAGTCCAAAAGAGAAAGGGTAAAACCTAAAAAGACAATCTGATCCTGATTCAAAGAAGTAAAGAACCCAAGGAGAAGAGTGAGAGTTGAGACCACGTCTTCCTTGTCCAAAGACTTCAAACAGAATCTGAAATCCATGTGACAATAAGAAAAGTTCAATATCAAAATTGTTATTCATTCATATTCAAAAACAAAGAGAATGGAGTAAACATATAAACAACACATATTGACATACCTTTATCTAAAGATAAAGATGTTCCTCATATCATTTGTGCTCAATCATCTTGTAAGCTTTGACTCTGAAACTCTGCAAACATATAACAAAAATAAAATATCAGTGTGTCACTAAAACGATGTTAAATACTTAAATGCAATGTAACAGAAAGAGAATCTTTCTCATGCTTGTCGAGCATCTCAACTTCATCCAGAATTTGTTCATTTGTGAATATTATTTCATGCATCCTCTTTTCAACATGCATCCATTGCTCAGTGCAAATCATAACCTTAAGCATGTAATGGGTTAGACAACTTCTATAAGGATCTAGAACCCTGCCACTAGTGCTGAATGCACTCTCAGAAGCCACTAATGAAACTTGCATAGACAATAGATCACTGGCCATTTCAGACAACATTGGATACTTGAACCTCTTCACCCTCCACTAAGAAAGAACATCATACTGCAACCCTGGCATAATCTTAGGATTCTCTACAGGTTCCTTCAAGTAAATCTCTAATTCATCTCTAGTATCTTCTCCAGTCTCATCAACAAGCTCCTTGTACACGAAATCCATCTTCTCATAGCCATAGTTCTTGTAAACCAACTTCATATTTTCTATTGCTTGGTCTTGAGATTCCTGCCCACTTTCAGATGATGTCTGAGTAGACATGGACGACTGCGTACTAGTATTCCCTTTGGCTATCCTACCATTGTATTCTTTAAACATGTTTGTTACAAGAGTGTTTACTGACTCAAACATGTTCTTAGCTTCTAGTGTATCTTTCTCATACAACTTCTTAAAGCATAACTTAACAAAGTTTAGCTTTTTCCTAGGATCAATGACTGTAGCAACTATCAGCATCTTGTTCACATTCCTAATCCCATTCCAATATTTATGAAACTTATCTAACATCTCTTTGGCCTTCAGCTTCAGCATTGGGTCTATGTTAGTAGCCAAAGAGGCTAGTTTCCTTTCTATTGTCACAATCTCTCCATAACACCTGTAAGAGCATACCTTGGAAGAAGTAGACATTACCAATGTACTATCGTAGAAAATAACCAGAAATCGAACTAAACTTTCCACAACATCCCAATTACTACAATTAGGTGGTCCACACCTCTTAACCCTTTTGATTACTTCTAAGAAATAATCATTATAGAGCTTGTCTTTAGCTTTCATTCTATCAAAAACAACCCTAAACTGTAGTGCCCTAGATAACATATGAAATGTAGAGTTCCATCTAGTTTTTACTTCTAAAGGTAAGCTACCCCGAGTCATCTTCCCTATGGTTACTCTTTGATCAAATGTGTTTAACCTATTTGTAGATGATCTGACATACACAATTGCATTGCGTATAACATCTACATTTTGTCCTAAATTTGTTAAACTCTCACATGCAATCAAATTGATTATATGTGTACAACATCTCATATGCATATAATCCCCATCAAGCACAAAAGCATCATTTCCAAATTTACTAAACTCCTCTTGAAATTTTACCAATGCATTTGTATTGGCAGTAGCATTATCTACAGTAATGCAAAACACTTTCCTAATTCCCCACTCAGCTAGAGTCTCTAATAAGACATTGCAAATTGTCTGACCTTTATGATCCAACACATGTTTGAAACAGATGATGAGTTTCTTCAAGTGCCATGATGAATCAACATAGTGGCATGTGATTACCATATACCTAGCACCTACATACAAAATACAAACTAGAACCATTAGCATATCCAAGAGTAAATAAAGTAATAAACAATACAGACAGACAATGAAAGAAAGAAATTAATATACTTGTCACTTGAGAGACCCATATATCGGTTGTCAAAGACACTCTCTGATTTGTAGTTGACATCAATCTCCTTACTTCTGCTTTCCTCTTCACATACATTTGAACTATGTCTCTAGAGGCAGTTCTTCTTGAGTGTGGCTTATATAGATTGATCTGCATACAAGTCAAATGTAATTAATCAAAAATTTTTACTATCTTTTAGTAAAAATATAAACAATAAGAGAAATGCATATATAATTATATTTACCTTACTACAGAATGCTTTCCAAGGCATACACTCAACAAAAGAGAGTGGCAACTCAGCTTGAACAAGCAACTCATTTGTTGCTTCTCTGAATACAGGCTCTGGTACTTTGGCCACCTTCAGATACCCTTCTTCATTTATAACAAGTTGTATCTTCTGTTGACGTTCCAACCATGCCTTGTGTTCCTTACAAATGGACAAGTGCTTCTGAAGATTGCTTGTATCAGACTTTGTATTGCAGGAAAAAGTCTTCTGGCAGTAGTGACATATGCACTTGTCATGATTTTCCTTTGTCCTCGTGTAGTGTGACCATACATGAGACCTTGTACTGATCAACTTCTTTGTTTTACTTGACTGACCCTGAGCAGACCCTCCACATGAAGTCTCTTTCCTTTTTCCTCTGTTCTCAGGTGTTATATAATCTTCTTCTTCAAGTTCTTAATGTATCTCTCTGTCTATATCTTCATTGTGTGGCATTTGAGATCCTGTTGAATCCATCTACATATAAAAAACAAAGTATTCAAGGTCAACAATCAAGTTACAACAACAAAACTAAATATAAACAATCGTATTAAGCCAATAACTATCATCATTCATCAACTAACAAAGCAAGATAAGAGACAAATCAGACATAAATTCAATTATCCAAAGTTCAAAGTTTCAAACTAACAAAATACTATAGAGACCATGGAGAAAACATAGCAAACATCATCATAAATCAAATATCAAACAAAAAACTAAAAAAATCTATTTATAGTTATAGTTTATAAATCCTAAAGACTAGATTCAGACAGAGTTATAGAGGCATCAAAGACGAATCATGAACAATATTCCAAAGAATCAAGTCCAAAACACAGGAAAAAAATCAAACGATGGACAAACTAAGAGAATCAAATCAAGAGACTAAGTTCACAAAATCATGAATCTTCTATGATTCTATCTACAACATAGCAGAAGAAATTCAAAAGAAACGACGAATCGATGATCAAAACAAATAGATAAGTCACAAAATAATGAATAATCGATGAACAAAGAGAACAAAGTATGATGAAAAACTTATGATCAATCGATGAATCAACTTACCTTAGAGTGAAATCTAGACGTCTCTGATGGAGCAGACAAAGAGAATAGAGAATTTTTTTTTTGTATTCCAGATTTACAAAAAGAATTTTGATTTCTAGGATTTTTAAGTCTCGATATTGCAAAAGCGAAAGGGAAAAGGGGAAGAATCTGCGATTAAACACACATACACATAAACACATGTATATAATGTTTCACTTATATATGTTCGGGTATAACGGGCACCTGAATGGATCTTCAGTTCTCACTCGAACCGAACTGAGATCCGAAGTAACAACATGTAAAACCCATTCGGATATTTCTAAGGAACCGGAACCGATCCGAACTGGGTTTTTCGGTTCGGTTCCCAGTTCGATTTCGGTTCCGATGTTTATACCCAAGCCTAGTTTTACCACTACGTATTCTTTAGCAAATGAAGACCGTTTATAATAAGTCATCTAGCATTCACCCTTTTCAAAAACACAATACAGAACAACACAACATTCATTATTTTGTAGTTTGAAGCCTTTTGAATTTTCTATGTATACGATAAATATCTAGTCTACGAATCTATAACATGATATGTTGAAATGTTTAGTTAGAATGAAATTGGTGGTTCGAACCTGTCTAATTTTTTTTAGGCAGTATTTAATAAGATAAAAATTGTTTTGTGTTAGTGGGTAAAATCCTATATCGGTTATCTCATAAAAAATTTAACTAATATATAAATAATATGAATCAATTCATTCATTGCCAATTGGTTTTGAGTACCCATAATTTAAGTTTTTATAGCACTACAAAAATCTTTTGGCTCCTTTATATAAACAAAAATTTTCTAACTTTTTTTATTGTGCTCGATTGCTTTCCTCAGACACTTTCAAAACAACCTTTTAAAATGAACTAAATCTCTTAATTTTTGTCAATTATTAATCAAATTGCTATTCCATTCCGACTCAGTCGGATATTTTTAAAGGACTCAGACTATAACAAAAAATTGGATCGGTTAATTTGTAAATTCTAAAAAAAAAGTAAAAAATAAATAAGCATTGGAAATGTCAATCTCTTAACTAAACATGCCGTATAAAGAGATATTACCACTAGATTAAATTAAATTCTTTAAAATAAAATAGCAAAGAAATACAAAAAATATTTGGATCGCAGTCCAAACTTAACTTCTTTGAGCTTACGGTTGGGTCTATAATCCATTTTACGAGAGTGTATGTTATAACTAATTTGGTTGTTATTTTTGTTATCTATGAATGTGAAAGACTTGATAAAAGTTTGATGTTTGTAAGGGTTATCAATGTACATCAAGGGACCTTTGTGGGTTTTTTCACATACCTGAATTGAGTGTACCTATTGGAGTGTACCTAATTGATTAGATTCAAAGTTTTGGACCAAAGGTAAATAATTTTTTACCTAATGAATATAAGTAAGGGGAAATTGACAAATACAACCTAAAAAAAATTTTTAAAATGAAAGTTACCCAAAACATATTTTTTAGAAAAAACTAATTTTTGGGGTAGGAAAATTTTATTCAAGGTCCTTGTGACCAAAAAAAAAAATAGAAGGGACAATTATCCTTATACCCTCTAGAAGTTTGAAACGGACTCAGTAGACTTCATTTGCAAACTTCTAAAGAAGTTTACATCTGTAGTTAAACCTTGTTTTTAAATTAAAAATTTTGAAAAAAATAATTTGAGTAAACATGTATATCCATAAATTAAATCATATTAATTACAAGATATATAAATTAAAAATTTCATTAAAATTAAGTCAAATTAAAGCAACTAATATTAATTAGGTTAGAAACAATATATAAATCCGATGCAGACTTTTAAAAAAAGTCTGCATTTGTAATTAAACATTGTTTTTAAACTTAAAAATTAGAAAAAATAATTTGAGTAAAAATATATATCCATAAATTAAACCTTATCAATCACAAGGTATATAAATTAAAATTTCATAAAATTAAATCAATTTAAATCAACTAATATCAATTAGGTTAGAAACAACACATGCATCCGATGCAGACTTCTAAAGAAGTCTGCATCTGTAATTAAACATTGTTTTTAAATTTAAAAATTAGAAAAAATAATTTGAGTAAAAATATATACCCATAAATTAAACCTTATAAATTACAAGGTATATAAATTAAAATTTCATAAAATTAAGTCTATTTAAATCAATTAAGATCAATTAGGTTAGAGTTTAGGGTTTAGGGTTTAGGGTTTGGAGGAACAAATGTGCATGGTTTGTTGTTGAGAGTTTTGGTCTAAATTTTAAGGGTTGACTTTAGAACTCAAAATTTGTTTGTTATAAATGTTAAGTTAGTAAAAACAAGTTTAATTACGAATATTTACAACGTAATTTTATTAAGGATTCGACTAAAAATTATAAATTTTCGTGTTTTTGTTTTAGAAGACTTCAAAAGAAGTCTATTTAGTAGACTTCTTTTGATGTCTGCAGTTATAAATTTCATTTTTCCATTCAAAATTTTGGGCAATATTACTTTCCCGCCGAATTTCCCGCTTAAAATTTATTTTCCCGCTCGATATCATACTTCATTTGAAGTCTACTTAGATTTAAGGATGCAACTTCTTTAGAAATCTACTTAGGTTTTTACTAACCCTAAATTTTACTTCTCATATATATATATATATATATATATATCAGATCAGTAAAATAAATTTCTTATCTCATTTCTCTCAACAAAACGCCGCCGCTCCTAACCTCTCTCGTCGATCTTCTTCCTCCTCCTCCTCCTTATTTCATATATTCTTCCTCCTCCTCCTCCTTTCTTTTAGATATCATATTATTTTTTGTTGTATGTTTAGATAGAATGGGGCAATATAGCTACACTCAACCATCAAGTGATTCACGAACAACTCAAAGTTCTATGAGCTATAATTGTCATCGTCGATCTGGTACTAGTTATGGATTTTCCGAGCGTTGCTTCTGCGGTTTTCCGCCTGTGATTCAAATCTCTGGCAAGGAATTAAATCCAGGGAGAAGATTCTATGGTTGCATTAATTATGAGGTAAATAGATTGTTGGTTGTTTAGCAAATTTACAATTATATTTTGAAATGTTTATGTTGTGTTTTGAACAGGATGGTGGTTACCACATTTACAAGTGGTGGGATGAATTTATCATGGAGGAGTTTGAAGAACTTAAGATGGCTATAGAGCAACAAGCAGACACAATTCACTTTCTAAAAGCTGTTGATAAGTCGTTTATGGAGTCTATGCAATATAGCATTCTAAAAGCATATGAAGATGTATCTCAACTAAAGGATCTAATTCACCATATGGATAAGCGTTTTGGAGACGTTGAGTTAAAGATTTTGATGGTGGTCGGCTTAATCATCGTAGGAGTGATGCTCATGTTGTTTGATGTTTATGTAATTTAGATATGATCATAGATTATGTTCTATTCTCCTAATTTCAAGACTTAGTTTTGGTGCCCTATAATCTTGTAAATTTTTGTGAGGGTGAAGCTATGTGTATTGATTGGATCAGAATATGTTTTCGTAGTTTGTCCCATGGAGGTGCATGTAGACTGAAAAAGAAATCTACACGTAGACTACAAAAGAAGTCTGTTATCTCAAGTGAAATTAATCTTACATTACATACTTTTAACATTACAAACCGGAAAATTTTGCCTTAAACCGGATCAGTCTTACAAAACCGGACCACAATTGTGTTAACCAAACAAATCAATTTTATTAAAGTGGACCAAAATTGAAAAAATTTGCATTAAACCAGACCAATTTTTCCTTAAACCGGACCAATTTTGTCTTAAACCGGACCAACTGCCAAATAAGTTTAAACGTAGACTGCAATAGAAGTCTGGTAGTAAACTACATAAGAAGTCTTTTGTGTGAATAGTAGACTACAAAAGAAGTCTTCTGTGTGAATTGAAATTAACCGGACCACGATTATATTAAACCGGTCCGATTTGAGCCAACCTAAAATTAACCCGCGTATAAAAGAAAAAATTGGGGACGATTTGCGAAAATTAACCTAGCTGCTATGGTAATTTTTTTATCTTCGTCTCTTCTCTCTCTCTCTCTTGCAGCAAGATCTTCGTCTACTCATCGTCTCCAGTGGAACTCGAGTAAGATCTTCTCTCGATCTCTCTTCTTTCTCTCAATATCTCTCCCTTTGTCTGAAATCTATCTCGATCTCTCTCCTTCTATTTATCTCTCTTCCTCTCTCCATCTCTCGATCTCGCTCCATCTCTTGATCTCTCTCCATCTCTCGATCTCTCACCCTCTGTTTGTCTCTCTTCATCTCTCCCCCTCTGCTAATCAACTTGAGTTTGTTTTTGTACAAGTTAAGTTGTCGTCACCGTCTCGCCTCTTCACCATCGTATCGCCGCCGCGCTCCGGTGCATGCGGCGTATGTCCAGATGTTGTTCCATCTTAACTCTCTGTCTTTACATCTTTTAATTCTCTTCCTAATAATTTTCTTTAATTTTCTCTGTCTTTACTGTTTATGTCCAGATATTGTTCCATATATTTTGTTCCAGATCTTTTTCCAGATCTGTCTTCAAACACATGCTTGAGGTATGCTCTAAGTCTTGGCGGGTAGGGTTTTAATTGAGCAGACTTCTGTTGGAGACTTCTTCAGCAAAATTCTGTTGGAGACTTCTTCAGCAGACTTCTGTTGGAGACTTCTTCAGCAGACTTCTGTTGGAGACTTCTTCAACAGACTTCTGTTGGAGACTTATTCAGCAGACTTCTTTAGGAGACTTCACTAATTACCTTTCTTTATATTTGTAGAACATGGATAAGCTAGCATTCCCTCGCAGGCTCTATTCAAAGGGTGAAGAACCATGTCCGATGAAAAGTATTGGCTACTACAGCGACGATACCAAGCTGTTCATGGTGCTTGTCCAAGCTTTACAAAAAGATGAATTGGATGAGATTCGTAATTCCAGATTGGGTATGTTTATCAAGCTTCATGAATTGGACTTTGGTTGGGCGTCAAGGCTAGTACAATACATGCTCAGTATACAGCTAGAATTCAAGAAGAAGTATGAGATATGGTGTCTTGTCGATGTTACTCCAGCGAGATTTTCTCTACTTGAGTTTGAGCACCTCACTAGACTTAACTGTGAATATCCGGAGAACTTGGAATCGCCTCAGACTAAGGTCACCGAGGAGATGAGAGATTTCTGGGAGCTTCTAAGAGTGGATATAGAGTCTGGCCCAAGTGTAGAAAATCTAATTACAGCCTATGGGTTGTGCAAGTCATGGTCTAGAGAGGATCGATTGAGGCTGGGATACTTAGCCATCTACGTTGGGTTCATAGAAGCAAAGAAGCCCTCAGTAGCCACACGAGGTAGTTTGGCTAGGCTGGTCATGGACTTAGAAGCGTTCGAGAACTATCCATGGGGTAGTGTTGCGTTTAAGAAATTGATCGAATGTGTCAAACAAAAGGATTTGTGCAAGGCGTACTACATCGAAGGATTTTTCCAGGTTCTCCAAATATGGGTTTATTACGTTCTACCGCAGTTTGACGTTGAATTTGGAGAGCCGATTGCTGGTAAGAGTCCACCGATGCTCGCTTTCAAAGGAGCAAGAGGTAGGAAGTATGTTAGAGAGGGTATGATAAAACAGGTAATTTGTTTTCTTTTCTAAATTTCTTCAGTTTTCTTTTTTTGATTTCTTCTGAATTTTTTTTTTTTTCACAGACTCGTATCAACATGTGTCGGATGTTGGAATTTGATGACATGTTTGATTTGTGGGATGGTGATGATGATGATGAGAAGGTCGACAACATCATCAAAGCAATTTATGGTCACTTTTCTGATGGTGCTAAATGGAGTTGGTCTAGGAAAGTTTGGGATCCGATTGGTTTCAAGAAAAACACTCAGGTGAAATTGGAGATGTCTTCGCCCAGTAAAAGAACCATTGATGATGATATTGAAGGAAGTCAAAAGAAGAGGCGTTCTGAGTCTATTGCGTTTGTGACGGTGGATGATGGGCTGGATGTAATGGACATGATGAAAAACCACATTGATCAATGCTTTACAAGCCTCTCTGACAAGATGAGTGATGGTTTTAGTAGTTGTGCGGGCTATATCAAAGAACTTGCAGATCGGGTTTCTACCTTGGAGAAGGTCGTGAGTGTGGTGAGAGAAATGAAAGAAGCAGAAGTGAAAGGAGACAGCAGACTCAAACCCACCAATGATGAGCAGGTGAAGTCTACCAATGATGAGCAAGTGGCGGAGAATAATGATGAGCACGTGGTGAAGAACAATGATGAGCAGGTGGCTCAAAGAAATGATAAGAAGGTTCTGGAGAAAGAGACTCATGTCGAGGAAGTCAGGGTTAGTTCCAAACCTTTCCCTCCCAAGAGAAAAAATCTCATAAAAAAGAAACCGAAGAAAAATTGAAATGTTCTGTTTCTTGTGTGATTGTCTTTGTTTCTTGTGTGTTTGATTCTGGACTTGTTTCGTTTTTTTCCAAACTCTGCATGACAATGTTTCTGTTTTAATGGTTGTTGAAATTAATATGATATGTTACTTATAATAATTTGGTATTTTAACATTTTCTTTAATCAATCAATGCACACCAAACAGGAAATGCTAAGTGAGAGTGTCAACGGTGGCAAAGAGCCAAGTGTTGTGATTCTCGATAAAAAACAATCCGACATTGATTTTGACAGAGACAAACAAGAGAAACACAAGGTAAAGACTAAAGTGACCTTGATAATGAACTGTGCTAAGAGTGATAGATTAAGGAGGTTGGCGGCTACATAAGTTCATCCTTTTGAAGGAAATAGCACCGTGAAGAAGATTGTTCCAAACACGGTGTCTAGATACGATCCATTTAGTCCCATGGACAAGCAAAAGGTCGTGGCGCTTAATAATTGGCTGAAACTTAAGCCGTAAGTAACTCTAAGCTTGAGCCGCAAGTATCACATTGTTTTATGTATTTTCGTATTTGACGTGTTTCATATTTTTTGAAGTGGTTATCCAAAAAAGAAGCCAAACACTACACTCGATTGGTGGTACCATCTGCAAAATCCTACAAAGTAGCTGAGTTAAACAGTATGTCAGACTTCTCATGCAGACTTTTATTGGAGACTTCTACTGCAAACTTCTCTTTCCTGTTAATTATCGACTAACCCAGTTTTTATCTTATTAAATGCAGCACCTCGATTTTGGGATCAATCTTCTCAGGTTTCATTATTTCAACCATCCAGAATGGTTTCGGTCAGATAGAATATGCTTTGTTGATTCACTCTTTGGCACGATGTGGAGATCCAAGTATCAAGAATTTGTTGACTCTTGTGCGAATGCTGATGGGTAAGGGAAACTACTACCTGCTGGGTCTCTAGACTACTTCACAAGCAATGAACCAGAGCTTTTCAAATCAAACAAGACTTGGGGACTTGAGATTGATGATATATACTCGACCTTACACATCATCGATACTCATTGGGTGGCTATGTGGATTTCAATTCCGCGGAGGCACATTGTTATATGGGATAGTGACGTCTTTCATGCTTCTACCAAGCAGATAGCTGATGTTGTGCAGCCCATTGTTGTCCTCATGACTTACATGCCTCGTGAGTTTGTTGTTAAGGAGGATAAGTACAAGTACCCGTATGACCCGTTCACGCATGAGAGGATACCAGCTACGGGAGTGCCACAAAACATACAAAGTGGTGATAGTGGAGTGTATACTTTGAAGTATATTGAATGTCATGCACTCGAAATGACTTTTCCTTCGAAACTGTGCGACGCCAACATCAAAGTTACTAGGGAGAAGCTAGCGGCTGAAATATTTGATGAGACCAATATTCGTGGCAAGGAGGATTCTTACAGGTATTATAAGTTATTGGACACATATGAATGATATGTGTCCAATGATTTATACGCTTTTGGAGTGAGATATGTATAGGTTCTGTACTTGTAAGAAAAACCTATATTTTTGGTAGTTTCTATTGTGGGAGTAATTTTTTGTGACCCACCAATAGAATTTCATATTCATGTAATCATCTAGTGATAGGTTGGACTTTTTTGTAACCTATCAATTAACAGAATGAAATCAAGTTTCAGACATCTCATATCACCTTAAAACATGACATAAACACAGAACACACAAGTAGACAAGGAATCATACATGACATAAACACATAACACGTAGTAGACTTCTTTTGAAGTCTACACATAAACTTCTTTTGTAGTCTACTCATAGTAGACTTCAAAGGAAGTCTACTAGCAGACTTCTACGGAAGACTTCATGAGCAGATCTATGTAGCAGACTTCTCTCTGTTTCAATTATCGTTGACCTTCAACTCCTACAAATTAAATTATCACACATACTTTTGAAATAATTGTAGTATATCATAAACATGTAGTCTTTTATATAGGAGAGTCACTTACACATTTTCGTTTCGTATGGCCCGGTTTTCGGCATATCGAACAATTGTATTGTTTATGAACCTTTCGCGGTTTGGTCTTTTTCTTCCTTGAAAGCTCAAGCTAAGTTTGTCATCTAGACTTTCTCTTTCTCCCAGGAAAAGCCTTCACAATTGGAGGAAGACAAATCTTTGCATTAGCATCACATTCATCTCTTTTTTGGAAAATATTGGCCGCGTATCCCGCATATAAGTATTCCTTTGTATAGGACGGACATATACGTGAAGACACTTGGACCTTCATCTCTATCTCAGCTGCAAGTGCATGTTAACAAGGTACTTTCTCAATATTCTACACACCGCAATCACACATTTGGTTTTCTAAATCAACGACACAATTTTTCTTCAGTCCCTTCACATAAAATCACCAACTATCTATACGCTCCACTGTCATCCTATCTGCATAATGTCCATGAACCGCCAATAAATATTCAACTCCACGACTATGAGAAGTTGTAAGACTCAAAGTATCTTCACGTCTTTTCCAATACCACCTCCCTAGCCTCTCTCATATGAACTCGAGGAGAAACGTTATCGGAAATCCTTTTGCAACCTTAAGGACCGAGCTGAGAGGCTCGGTGATGTTGCTGGTCTTGATGTTGTATTTATCACCTTGGAAGTGAACTCGTGACCATAGCTCTACGTCCGCCTCCTCCAAGTATGTGGCAAGTCCGGGATGCAAACATTGTAGATCGTCCATGTACCGGTTAAATTCAGGAAGCGTATACGCATATACAACACCTTTTACAAAATACATTAGATGCTTCCCCTTAAGATTCGTCACAATGTTACTATGAATATGATAATAACATATCTCTCATGTTGCCCAAGGTAAGACCGTTTCACATGCTTTCTTGATGGAAGAGTATTTGTCTGAAACAATCACCAAAAAGAACTGATCAGAGATATATTCGCGCAATTTGGTTAAAAACCATTCCCATGAAGCATCATTCTCGGAGTCCACAATACCTAAATCCAATGGAAATAACTAAAAATAACCGTCTTGTGCGGTTGCGACGAGTAAAAAATTACCGTACCGTACTTTCCGGTCAAGTGAGTTCCATCCCCCACAATGACTCGCCTCATATATTGAAAGTCAGCTATCAAAGCTCGAAAAAAACTAAAAATAGATATTTGAATCTATTCTCTTGATCAATTTCAAGACCAATGATAGTTCCTGGATTGGCTTTTTGTATCAAGTTCAAATATGAAGGCAAGTTTTGATATCCATCTTCTGCGTTTCCCCGTACCAATTTTCTAGCAAGCATCAACGATCTGTATGATGTGGTGTAGTCCATTCTCATACCAAACATTGTCCTCATTGAATCTCGGATGTGTTGTGGTATAATCCCATCGATAATCCCAACACGGTTTACAAATAGATAAGTTATATACTTCGGAGTAGAATGTCGTCGATGAGCCATTCGATCTGCCACATAACATGTATGTACATCCAAATATTTTGTCACTCAAAACGTGTTTGCCTCGTTCTGCACACTCGCTCTAAGCTTCCATCCACATCCTTTCACATAACAATATGCAACATATAGAGAGGTCGTGGACTTGTATGCATAGAATGAAAATTGTTGCATGATCGTCGTAATTCGTAACTCTATCAGCAGCTCGTCCTTGCAACTAAAAATTTTACCGACACAAATATTGGTTTTCCATGTTGAATTGACTCTTACTCCTTTCGTAACACTCCGCACATTAATATCATCTATATCTTCATCCTTGTCTTTCACTTTTCCATACTTACTGTAGTCTTCATCATCCATGTAAATATCGACCTCATCTTCATTTGGATTACATCTTCATCGGAACCTACATCTGAATATTCATCCCCACATATATCTGCATCATCCGCATCATCCGAACCTACATCTATATGTTCATCCTCGCTTATATCTGCATCTTCATCATGATCACCATTCAGATCTTCATCACTCTCATCATCCTTTTTTGATCGACTCGAAACACCTAAACGCATAACATGCGTTCTACATAGCTCGATCAAACTCCGAACTTGTCTGTCACTTGTAATATAGATAGGAGGAGTATCTAGAGCCCTTTGTCGCAAAATTGAATCCGATAGAGAGTATGATAGTTCAACGGAGTCCAGCTTGTCCAGCTTGTAATCATCTACTGCCATTTCGACAAGTTCACCATGTGTACAATCATCACTCAAAAAGAACATTCTTCCTCTTTTGTGAGTATCCTTAACAAAACTCCAAGAATGTCCATTCATCACCCATGCACCATAAACAACCGGCAAATCCACCATTTTCTGCAAGAAATAAACATTTAGACGTATTAGAGATCAATATCCAAAAAAAGTTATTATACATAAGTTACAAACACATTTTCAAATGGCAAGTAGACTTCTTTTGAAGTCTACTCCAAAAAAAAAAATAGTAGACTTCTTTTGAAGTCTACTCCAAAACTCGTAGTAGACTTCTTTTGAAGTCTACTCCAAAAAAATATAGTTGAATTCTTTTGAAGTCTACAAGTAAACTTTNTTGAAGTCTACAAATAAACTTCTTTTGAAGTCTACTCATAATAGACTTCAAAGGAAGTCTAAAAGTAGACTTCATTTAGGTTAGTTATGTAATTCCGATTTTTTTTAGTAGACTTCAGGTGAAGTCTGCTAAAAAAGAAGGTTAGTTTTGTAGTTGACC
>OVAN01009598.1:0-16731 GCA_900406275.1 Anastatica hierochuntica | reverse complement strand
CCAATCCAAGTTCCACTTCTCCATCGTTTTAAGTCTTGTTTAGTGTGTTTACGTTATGTTGCTTTTCCTTTATTATCTTTGTCCGCCACTTTTCTCTTTTTTTATTTGCTTAGCTTAGGAAATATTTTGTATTCCTAGTGTTTGAGTCTCTAGTTCTCGTGGGTTCGACCCTTAAATACTACAATCGACATAGCCGTATACTTGCGGTTTGTGGGGATTGTTAGTGATTAAGGTTTATAAATTTAAAACTTGAAATTAAGTTATTCACTAGCGAAATCTAGTCCTCGACAGTCTAGAAATCAAATCATTAAAGCTAGAATAAACGTACTTCCATAGAGCTAATTCCCTATGTTCTAGAATCGTAAAGACTAACTTCCATTGAATTTTAGATTCTGAACATGCATTAGATTCAGATTTAATAAGTTCACAAAGCGCAATAACATCAACTTTCATTGGCGAAGGACACTTTACTTGTTCAAGAAATCACTTTCGGTGTATTGAAAATCCTAAGATCAGAAACTAGATCGTGAATCTAGGTTTAGCATTAAACATAGTGAAAAACAAAGATCCAATAGAAAATTTCCCAATCTAACAACTTAACAATGAAAAATCAAGAACTCGTAATGAGAAACCTTAAACCCAACAACAGAACTACTTACACATATTCATAGATCAATCACAAGAGAATTCAAAGGAAAACATAATGAGATTGCAATTGAAACAAGATAAGGGTTTAGAAATCTTCTCCAAATTGAAGTACAAATCAAGAATCATCTCCCATAACAATACATAGCGCTAGGATTTCTTAGAAGTCTCAAAAATAGAATCATTATCTAAAAAACACGAGTCTGGGTGTTATTGAAGTGTCCAAGTCGACTCGAATCGTTTCTAATGCATCTGGATCATGTTTTCGGAAAACAGGTCACATCGTGCCCTAGATCAATTGATCCTTTCCACTATGGAAAAATTCCTTCACTTCATATTCTGCGCGTCTTTCTTCTTGTCACCAGCTTGACAAGTGTTCACTAATACCGCCAAAACGTTTGATTGCACCGTTGGATTGCTTTCACAACACCACCAAATGAAAGCTAACTCTTGTGGCTATCTCTTGTAAAAGTCTAAGCGCGATCCAACGGTGGGAAGTCTGTCAAATAAGGCTAAACTTCCGACGCTTCAGCATGACTCTGCATTCCAAAATGTCCATTTTTGATCCAAAATGTCCATTTTTGATCCAAAATGTCCATTTTTGATCCAAAATGTCCATTTTCGATCCAAATTGCTTCGTTCTCTCCCAAAACAACGAAAACCTCTAAAACGCCAAAGAACACAAAAAGACTTTGAAAAGAAAAATATACATATTAATCACTATTTTTCTCGAATAAAACATAAGTATCAACACGTAAAATACAAATATATCAAGGTCTCGCTTTCCCAAAATATAAATTTTGTGTTAGGTTCGTGAGGAGGGGGGTTTCTGTGAAAGCTACATATATCCTTCCTCAGGTGACCTTTAATCAAATTCGCGGAGTAGCATCATACATTTGATCCTCCAAGGATAAAGTCCATCCTGTGACCTAAAAGTCGCAAACTCTAAGGTTTTTCGAGAGTCGAGGTTGAACTCCTCCTAGGGGAAGGTGGAGGTGAATGCTCAAGAGGGTTCTCATCAACGGAGATCCATTTAAAGATAACATCAATCCTTTTTTTCGGATTCAGAGGTGGAGAATTAGTCTCCTTTTCAGGGGACCTATCTCATTTTGTGGATGAGGTGTCTCTCGAGGAGGTAGTGAATTGGTTTCCTGAGCTTGATGTGTTAGCATTTTAGTGGTTTTTATTAAGATTTTTAGTAGACAAATATGGTTTTAGTATGTATTTAGATCTCTTTTGAGCGGATTTGTGTTTAGTGTTTTTACAGGTTACGAGCTTGAATGTGCGAAAAGAACATATTTTGGACGAATTTGAAGCATCGAAGGAAGTGTTTGTGAAGAAAAGAAATGTCATGGTAGAAGAACAGGGATTGATCGATCGATCCATATCTCGAATTTCGCAGACAGATTTTGAAGAACAAAACTGAACTTATCGTGATCTGAATTTCATAACTAAAATCTAAACTCGTGTTCTGAGTTTCATTATGTTGTTTTTCTGAGTTCTGAGAGCAAGAGAGAGATTTATAACCTAAGGAGACGAATCATCTTCCGTACTTCGAATCTGAGAAGAAATCTGAACCTTTACTCTTTATTTTTGATCAATACAGTCATGTCTCTCTATGATTTTATTTGTGTTTGTTCTCTGATCATGAGTGAGTAGTTTGTTGTTGGGTTTAGGGTTCTCGCATAGCGATTCATGAATTGCTGACATATAATTGTTTGAATAGGGATTTAATCAATTGGATCTTCATCACAGATTGTTCATAATGTATAAATTAACTTGATCACTTAGTTTCTGATCTTAGTTTATTTACTGCCTAGAAAGTGTTCAATTAAATGCCTGAATGAATCCTAAATGAACAATGTATGTTAAGCTAATGGAAGTTGATGCTTCAGTGAATTGTGAGCATATCAAACCTGTTTAGAATGCATGATTAGAATCCGAGAGTCAACGAAAGTCAATCTCGAGGTTTCTAATACATAGGGAATAGATACTACAAAATGAGATCAATTCTATATTAGTGTTTGAGTTCAAGAAGGTTTAAAACTTGTTACCTAGTCAATAATTCGAATCAACAATGAAATATTTCCCTGAGAATACCCAATGCTCAACTCGTCTTTGATTGATTTACAACCTTTAGTCGTTTGTTTGCTTTCCTTGCCTCATAATTTCGATTTACTGCATCTCTTACAAAACACCCTTTTCGCTTTAGCCCGTTGTTTGATATGAAATTCTTTGTGCTACCTTTGGTCTCTGTTGATTCGATCCCTAACCACTATATCGTACTTTCGGTGTGCTTGCAGTGTTATCTCGGGTGAAAACCTGAGCTACCAAGTTTTCTGGTGCCGTTGCTGAGCAACAATAGTTCGTCTTAGAACTTAGGATCCTTGCGTGCCTAAGGCATTTTTTCTTTATTGTGTTTAATCTCTTCTTTTTCTTTCTCATTTTTGTACTTTCAGGTGCATGAACAGGCCTCATACTAGAAACCAAGGAATTGTGAATCTTCTCGATTTTGAGCCGGAACCTGGGCGTCTAGAGAGACAGAGATGAATGAGAAGTTGTTGGAGGTTACTAAGGAATTTGAGTTCGCTGAAATCATGGGTTATAACATGGAGATCCTTCAAGTTCATCAAAATGCTCTCTTTCCTAAAGTCCTTTCAGGAGGTGATCCATCTGCTGGAGATGGTGCTAATGCTGGTGCTCAGCAAGTTAACCAGCAGAATGTTGCAGTTGAGGGGCAACAACGCGCAAATAAACCTCAAGAACATGATACTCTTGAGGCATTCTATACGAACTGTGCAGGGATTCGTCCGCCTCTCATCAAAAGGAGAGACTTTGAGATCAAGATTGGTCTCAAAAACTTGGTGCAGCAGAATCAGTTTCATGGGTTGCCATCACAGAACCCAATGCACCATTTGGATAAATTTGAAGCCATCTGCAATACTATTCAGCACAAGAGAGTACCTGCTTAAGCTCTGAAATGCAGGTTATTCCTTTTCTCATTGAATGACAAGGCTATGAGATGGTACAATGGTCTAGAGCTTGACTCTTTGAAGACCTCTTTGAAGACATGGGACGAGATCAAGGCTGCTTTTCTTGGGCATTTCTTCATGAAATCGAGGTTCATGTCACTCCAAAAAAAGTTTGCTAGATTTCACGAATTGGGTTCTGAAAGTTTTCATGCAGCTTGGGAAAGATTCAAGGAGTACCTCAATGATTTTCCTCATCATGGGTTCTCAAATTAGAATCTCCTCAACATTTTGTACAATGGGGTTGAGGAGAAATATAAGAATGCTATGGACACCGCGAGTAATGGTGAATTCATGACCAAGACTATAGAAGAAGGTTATATGCTGGAGAATAACATGGCGAATAGCCAGGCCAATCGAAGACCAGATTATGACCGTGGTATTGGGGATGTATCATCAGATGCGAAGAGAATTGATGATTTGCAGTCAAAGCTCGATAAGCTAATGAAAAGAGAGCAGCAAGGAGTTCACTTTGTGAAGGAACAGAATGATGCACTTGTGCTTCAAGAGAAGAAAATGGGACAGATGTATCACGAATTTCTATCTGAGGAGCTGAATGGTGGACAAGCATATATGAATTATAGTGAAGGTCAAGGGAACTTTGGTAATAGAGGTTTCAACCAATAAAACCAATTCCAGAACAAGCCATACCAACAGAATTAGAGTGTATTCAACTCCGGGTTTCAAAACAGTGGTTTCGGAAACAGTGGCTATCAACAGAAGCAATTTGGTTGAGGAGGACTCAAGAACAACTTTCAGTCGGGGTATCAAAATCAGAACTAGAGACAATCTTCTACGCTTCTCAAGATAGTGAGCTGAAGAAAATGTTGCAGCAAGTCCTTGAGAATCAGACAAAGTCCTCTGCGGACTTGAATCAGAAGGTGGATAACATGTATAGTGATCTCAGCGAGAAGTTCGAGACATTGAGAACCCATATGAAATTGCTGGAAACACAGGTTTCTCAGACTTCTACGAGCAAGAGAGCTCCACCGGGAGTCATTCCAGGCAAACCGTAGAAGAATCCAAAGGAATAGCGCTATGCAATTACGCTGAGGAGTGGTAGAGAGTTGAAAAACTCGTCACTTATAGAGAGACAAGGATCAATCGATCCTTATCCTAGTATAAATCAATACTTGGCATATACAACCTCTGGACAGAATGACAGGGATCAATTGATCCCTGTCCCAGGATCGATCGATCCCTGTCTTGACGTGGGTGCATCGAATTTTTACGATGAAGTGAATGCACAAGAGGTTGAGGAAGAGTATGTACCACCCCCACTTTACATTTCTAAGCCCCCATATCCATCAAGACCTCGTCAAAAGGTCAAAGAATGGAAATACAAAAAGCTGAAGAATCTTGTTGGTGAGTTACATGTACGATTGCCTTTCGTCGAAGCAGTCAAAATGGTACCTTCTTTTAAGAGGTTATGAAGGGGATTCTTTCAGAACGTATGAAATTAGAACACAGTGTATCCGTCCTTACTACGGAGTGTAGCGTAGTTTTTCAGAACATCGCACCAGAGAAACGCGAGGATCCAGGTCCTTTCTTATTGCCTTGCAAGATTGGATCGCTTACCTTTGAGCGATGTCTCTGCGATTTGGGGTTAGGAGTTAATTTAAATCAATCTCCTTCGATGAATGCAAGACTTCAATCTAACATCAAAGGAGACTCAATTCTAAATTGATGGAAGTTGTCAAGAAGGAGATTCTAAAACTTTTGAGTGCAGGTGTCATCTATCATATTTCTGACAGCACATGGGTGAGTCTAGTACATATTGTACCAAAGAAAGGTGGAATCAATGTCATCACTAATGAGAAGAACGAGCTCATTCCCACCAGGAGTATCACAGGCCACAGGATGTGCATTGATTACAGGAAGCTGAACTCGGCCACGAGAAAGGATCAATTTCCACTTCCTCTTATTGGTCAAATGCTGGAAAGACTTAATAACCATCTTTATTACTATTTTCTTGATGGCTATTCAGGTTTCTTTCTGATTCTCATCCATCCGGCGGACCAGGAAAAGACTACATTCACATGTCCATATGGGACATATGCTTTACCGGAGAATGCCATTTGGATTATGCAATGCACCTGTGACTTTCCAGCGATGCATGATGTAAATCTTTACTGACTTGATTGAAGATATCATGGAAGTCTTCATGGGTGACTTTTCTGTTTATAGTTCTTCTTTTACTAATTGTTTGTCTAACCTTTGCAGGGTTTTATAGTGATGTGAAGAGAAATGTTTGGTTTTGAATTGGGAGAAATGTAATTTTATGGTGCAGGATGGGATTGTGCTTGGCCACAGGATCTCTGAGAGAGGGATCGAAGATGAAAAAGCCAAGGTGGAGGTGATGATGTGCCTGCAACCTCCTACTTCTATCAAGGATGTCCGCAACTTTCTCGGACATTCAGGATTCTACAAACGGTTCATCAAGGATTTTTCCAAGACAGTCAGACCCATTACTCAATTGCTCTGTAAGGATGTCAAATTTGATTTTGATACTGACTGTTTGTTAGCCTTTCAGAAAATCAAGGAAACACTAGTGAGCGCTCCAATTGTGCAGCCACCGGACAGGGATTTACCCTTAGAGGTAATGCATGACGCTAGTGAGTACGCAGTAGGAGCAGTATTGGGTTAGTGGAAAGACAAGAAGCTCCATTTGATCTACTATGCTAGCAAAACGCTTGATGACACTCATATTAAGTATGCGACTATGGAGAACGAGCTTCTAGTTGTGGTTTACACAGTCGAGAAGTTTAGACAGTGCCTGGTGGGATCGAATGTTATGCTAAATCGAAGCTGTTTAGATGGATTATGCTATTGTAGGAATTTAATTTGGAGATTCGCAATAACCGTGGTATCGAGAATAGTGTTGAAGACCATTTGTCTCGATTGCGAGTGGAAGATGAGACACCACTCGATAATAGACTCCCTGAGGAGAATGCCTATATGGTTTCCTTACCTGAGATGAATACTTGGATAATGTTGATTGTTTTGCCATTAGACAGATTCACGATGAGATACCTTGGTTTGCCGATTTTGCTAATTTTTTGAGTGCAGATGTGGAGCTACCAAATTTCGCAGGCTATGCGAAGAAGAAGTTTATCAGAGATGTCAGACATTATTTCTGGGATGATACTTTTCTCTACAAAAGATGTGCTGATGGACTTCTTCGCAGGTGTATTCTGAATTCTGAGGTACAAGGTATTTTGTATCACTGCCATGGTTCTGAATATGCACGACATTTTGCTACTTTCAAAATTGTTTCGAAAGTGTTGTAGACTGGACAACACTCTTCAAATACGCCCATGATTACGTCTCTAAGTGTGATGCTTGCAGAGAAAAGGCAACATTAGTAAGCGGAATGAGATGCCTCAAAACTTCATCTTGGAAGTAGAGGTTTTTGACGTATGGGGTATTGATTTCATGGGAGCTTTCCCATCTTCTTACGGTAATCAATACATTTTGGTTGCAGTAAACTATGTCTCTAAATGGGTTAAGGCGCTGGCCAACCCTTCTAGTGATGCCAAAGTGGACCTGAAGATGTTCAAGTCTGTTATTTTCCCTCGTTTTGGCGTGCCAAGAGTGGTAATCAGTGATGGAGGATCCCATTTTATCAACTTGTTATTTGAGAATTTGCTGAAAAAGCATGGAGTTAGACACAAGGTAGCCACACCTTATCACCCTCAAACAAGTAGACAAGTTGAAATTTCCAACAGGGAAATCAAGGGAATCTTGGAAAAGACTGTAGGCAAAACTCGAAAAGATTAGTCTATGAAGCTACAAGACACCACTCGGCACTACACCATTTCATTTGGTGTATGGGAAGGCATGTCATTTGCCTGTTGAACTCGAGTACCAGGGAATTTGGGCTATGAAGTTGATAAACTTCAACATCAAGCCTGCAGTTGAGAAGCGGATGATTCAACTCAATGAATTTGACGAGATACGATTTAATGCTTATGAGAACACAAGAATATACAAGGAACAGACCAAAGCATTCCATGATAAGCGGATTATTCCAAGTCATTTCGGTGCAGGAGATCAGGCACTTTTGTTTGACTCATGTTTGCAATTGTTTCCAAGAAAGCTCAAATCGCGTTGGTCGGGACCATTTCTGATTGCTGAGGTTCGACCATATGGAGCTATCGTTCTTGATGACAATGGAAGAAGATTCACTGTGAATGGCCAGAGATTTAGGCCATACATTGAAGACGAGCCATCCGAAGAAAGAATGGAATTTTTTTTAACGGATCGGTATGACGTCTGATCGCATTATAGTCAGGCTCGAGATTTTAAACAAGCTCTGAATTGGAGCCAACGCACTAGGTAGTTTTTTAGTGTTTTTTCGTCTTTGTGTTTTGGTTTTTGGTGCTTTTAACGTTTTCTATGTTTTTAGCTTTCGTATTGTAGAATACAAGACCCCCAAAACAGAAGGACAGGGTTCGATCGATCCCTGTCCCAGGATCGAGCAATCCCTGCCCGATTTCGTGCCAAAACAGATGGACAAGGATAAATCCTTGTCCCAGGATCGATCGATCCTTGTTCCGATTACACAACATACATCGCGACCAGGTAAGTGTTCCTCATCACTATTCTCTTTTACATAAAACGAAAAAATCACCCCAGGCTCGATTTTCCTCAATTCTTCATGGAGTTGAGTGGTTTTTGAATCTAAAATCAATACAATTTCATCCTCTATATTTCTATCCGATCAAATTTTGCAAAATGGAAGGTATGTGTCCGCAATATCTATTAGCAGATTTTTCGGAGAAATTTGAGAACTTTTGATTTCTTGAATTTTAGTCAATGTTTTGTGCTTGAATGATCTTATATACATGTTCTAAGAGGTTTAGAAGTAGGATTGCGCTGATTTTAGCGTTTTGAGAATTAAACTTGGTAATTTTGTGATTTCGAGTTTCGTACATCAGATTTTTGTGAGAATGCATGTTCTTCATGATTAGCCTTGTGTATTGATGATTTTATTCCTTTGTGGCATCTGAATGAATGATTAAACATGTTTTGATGTTTTGTTGCGATGAAATTTATTAGTTTCACTTGGACTTGAAATGCAAAACGAAAACTGGACATATTTGATGTTGTTCTTGCTTCGATGAGTGATTTGATGCATGCTCTTGATGTCTATGAGCTTGATTTCAACAGGAACATTGCTCTTTGAATTAGAGTGAATAATTTTCGTGTTTGTAGCGTTTTGATTCGGATATTAATTTGGTTTCCATGTGGTTGTTTTCGCAGGTTATGGGTAGACGCAAGATAGGAGAGGTTCAAAAGATGAGGATCCCGAATAGTGACAACCTACATAAGTAGTTTAAATAGACCGATTGGGATGATTACGACTCGTAGTTCTTGCAGGACTTGGGACACATTACTTTATCAATAACCCGAGTCATTAATGATGACCTCCGAGAGGCATTTGGTATTCGGCGGGATTTATATGTTCTCTTTCACAGGATGGGACTCCGAGGCTTGCTGGAGCTTCAGGAGCATGTTTACTTTTAGTTGTGTCAGGAGATTTTGGCTTCTGCACGTTGTGTCTACCTGGATTTGGACAACCCGGTAGTTGACCAAGGCACATTCTCCTTCAATTTCCAGGGTCAGTTTCACTCTATCTCTCTCGTGGACTTGGCTTGAGTTTTTGGTTTTGTGCAGGGCAGAGGTACTTAGGTACGAACTTTGTGGAGGTCTAGTGAGTTTCGGAACTATATTGTTGTTGGGCAATTTGTCTCCCGGAGAGCGAAGCAGTCACGTATCTGCAATCTTGTCCTTCGCCTCGTGGCCAAGGTTCTTAGTTCTCACATCTACGCCAATTCTGTTCAGGCTGTTGTGACCAAAAATGAGTTTTGGGTCTTCTCTTTATTGGCGTTAGACATACCTGGGACTTGGGAGCTCAGATCCGTTATGTGGCGGCTACGGATCTGAACATGGCCGTAGTGGTTGCTGACAAGTCGCCTTCTTCAAGGTGGTGGCTTCTGAGAAGAAGTCCTTTGTACGGGTACTCTTATTACCCGACTTCTGCGCATTGTCTTGTTTGACTTCACTTGTCACCAGAGAGTGAAGCTCAAGCTCCCCAAGCAGGTGGGGATGCAGCAAGACCAGAGACCTCTTTATGCGTTCCTCGATGGGAAGCATCTCCTTGATTGCACCATTCTAGCTTCCCCTTGGAAGTATTCTATAGACAACTCGAGACAATTCATCTTTCACTTCCAGGACAGCCAGCAGTGGTCTCCCTACATTGAGCTGCCATGCCCGAATTTAGCATCTCTTTCTGATTCACCGGGAGTTGAGTTTCTGCCTCCTGCGGAGTGTCTTTGTCCCTATCCCCCTTGTTTTAAGAAGGGTTCTCCAGGTCCTGTTTGGGATCACGTTACTCATGATGCTGACTATGAGGCTCATATGCCTCCACCTGCTGCACCTACTGATCCTGAGATTGCGCAGCTGTTTCCAGACAATTTCAGTGCCTATGAGCTCGACTCACCACCGTGACCTTCTGCTTATGTTGCGCAATTCTGAGCTTGGACAGTTTAGAGTCATCAGAGGACGAGTTCTCTCATCCTGCATTTTGCTAGAGGACTCTCCAGGGTAAGGAGATTGCTTTATTTTTCTCCTCGCAGGTCTGTTTGTGAGGATACTTTCAGGTGCAGAGCGCCACCAGTTCCTGCAGCTGTCGCAGATGATGATGATGAGGAGACTCTATGTGAGGAGTCTGATGACGAGGAGACTCAAGACACTCGCGCGGCTCTTGCGTGAGAGGAAACCAGACGGAGCGAGGAGCGCTCCAAGAGAAGAGCAGACTACGCCTTCGGAAATGCAGGCAGGCGCCCCAGTGCCAGACCCGGACAGAGGCCTAGCACTTCCCGAGCAGCTAAGTAGTTTCTCTTTCCTTTTTCTTTTCATTTAAGTTTTATTTTTCTTTTTATTTGGATTGTTATTTTTTATTTGCTACTTACCCCTTCCTTGGATTTGTTTCACACTGAGACGGTGTGAGATAAGTCTTGGGGATGTTACTTATGCTTTTCTTTTTCTTTTGGTGTGATGTTTGAGTCATTTTGATGTTTTTCTTGAGTCAGTTTATTGGATTGTTTATACTTTGTGATGATTTCAGATTATTATCTATGAGCATTACACTTTGTTATATTCTCATTGACCATTTCATTTCAGCTTTTAGCGTAGGCAAACCGGAATAACTCCTGACCAAAATCCCCTCTAGAAATCTCTGGAACTCAGACTTTTGTCTAAAGAATTATTAACTATATTTATCTAGACTATTGATGAACTTAATTGCTTTGATCCAGGAACTTGAAATCAGGAAATCAAACCCATCATTCAGGATTACATCCCCATTTTTCTACCATTCTTTTCGATAATCCTGAGTTACCAAACTCGTCTTTAGTCTAGCACCACAACTTTACCTTATCTCCTTGAATCTCCATGCATTTCTTTTTCATCTTATATGCACACATGTGTAAAAAACAATGGAGACAATATGGTAGACATGATCCTTCTAATTGCTTAGGTAGGATTGAACAATTTAGGTGGTTTAGACACGGTCGTGAGTGTCTGATTATGCAGTGTTGGGTGTTTTAGTGGTTTAGATGGATATGTTGCATTTCTTCGTGTTGTACGGGTATTTAAAAAATTAAAAAACGTCATTGTGATGCTAATTTCTACCAGATTTTTGTATGTATAAAAAAACGAAAGTTACATTCTTTTCCTTTATATCGGGTATAGAAATTAACACTTGCATATTATTTTGTTGTTAGAATGCACCCTGAAGATTGCACATATTCGGTTTACTTTTTATTGGTGGTTTGTACTTGGGTAGTTAGGGGACATGGATATCAATATACTCTTTCTCTACTGCGATTTTGTATATTGTCTTGCATCCTAGCAAAAATTTTCATACCAAAACACTCTAAACCTCACCACTAAAAGCCTTGAATAGCTTGCCCGAAATGTATGTATGTAGAGAGTTCTCTGGTAAACCATTTTCACGCTTATCTTGAATGAATGTAGAAAGTTATTGACACGAATGTTGAGTTTTTAGGTTCAGATTTTGGAATATGGATGGGCTTGGGAGGTCATGCAGAGATTCTTGGGGAGAATGTTCTAATTGTTCTAAGTTTATATGGTTAGCGAAAGTAGTGCGGAGTAAGGTCTACTGATAGCATAAGATTCATTCAACTTTCAAACTTCTTTTCCCGCAGGCTTAATCTTCATTTCCTCTACTTGAAGACAAGCAACTATTCAAGTCCAGGGGATTTGATGTTTTAGCATTTTAGTGGTTTTTATTATGTTTTTAGTCGAGAAATATGGTTTTAGTATGTATTTGGATCTCTTTGGAGCGGATTTGTGTTCTTTAGTGCTTTTACAGGATACGAGCTTGAATGGGCGGAAAGAACGCATTTTCGATGGACTTCAAGCATCGAAGAAAGTGTTTGTGAAAAGAAGAAATATCTTGGCAGAAGGACTGGGATCGATCTATCCCTATCCAGGATCGATCGATCCCTGTCCAGGATCGATCGATCCCTGTCCTGAATTCCACAAACCATTTTTGAAGAACCAAACCGAACTTATTGTGAACTGGATTTCATAACTAAAACCTAAACTCGTGTTGTGAGTTTCGTTATGCTATTTTTCTAAGGTTTTAGAGAAAGAGAGAGATTTGTAACCTAAGGAGAAGAATCATCTTCCGTAGTTCGAATCCGAGAAGAATTATGAATCTTACTCTTTATATTTTGTTCAATACAATCATGTCTCTCTCTGATCTAATTTGTGTTTGTTCGATTATCATGAGGTAATAGTTTGCTTGATGGGTTTAGGGTTCTCGCATAGGGATTCATGAATTGTTGACATAGAATTGTATGATTAGGGATTTAATCAATTGGATCTTCATCTAGGATTGTCTGTAATGCATAAAATTAAATTGATCACTTAGTTTCTAATCTTAGGTATTTTAGCGCCTGGAAAGTGTTTGTTTAAATGCCTGAAATAATCCTAAATGAGCAATTCATCTTAAGTCAATGGAAGTTGATGCTTAAGTGAATTGTGACCATATCAAACCTATTTAGAATGCATGATTAGAATCCGAGAGTCAAGGGATGTTAGTCTCGAGGTTTCTAATGCATAGGAAATTGATACTACGAAAGTAAATCAATTCTATATTAGTGTTTGAGTCCAAGATGGATTAAAACCTGTTCCCTCGTCAATAATTCGAATCATCAATGAAATGTTTCCCTGACAATACCCAATACCCAACTCTTCTTTGATTGATTTACAAATCTTAGTCGTTTGTTTGCTTTCCTTGCCTCTTAATTTCGTTGTAATGCATCTCTTACAAAAAATCCCTTTCTCTTTAGCCTGTTGTTTCATATGAAATTATTCGTACTACCTTTGGTCTATGTAGATTTGATCCCGAACCACAACATCGTACTTTTTGTGCGCTTGTATTGTTATATCGGACGAGAATCTGAGCTATCAGACCTCCACATATTTAAGTTCACCCCCAACGAATTTCTTAGTTTGCTATGTGCAAGTCCCAACACTCTTTAGTAGAGTGATAGCTTAGATTTTCTCCCGAGATAACACTGCAAGCGCACCGAAGTACGTTGTAGTGGTTCGGGATCAAATCCACAGAGACCAATGGTAGCACGAAGAATTTCTGATAAAATAGCGGGCTAAAGCAAAAAGGAAGTCTTGTAAAGGATGCAATAAATCAAAATTAAGAAAGCAAAGGAAGCAAGCAAGAAACAACGGGGTTATAAATCAATCAAAGAAGAGTTTGGCATTGGGTATTCTCAAGGAAACATTTCATTGAAGACTCAAATTATTGATTAAGGAACCATGTTTTAAACCGTCTTGAACTCAAAAACACAATTGTTGAATTGATCTACTTCTCTATTATCAATTCCCTATGTATTAGAAACCTCGAGACTAACTTCCGTTGACTCTCGGATTCTGATCATGCATTCTAAACAAGTTTGATAGGTTCACAATTCACTTAAGCATCAACTTGCATTGGCTTAAGATGAATTGCTCATTTAGGATTCTTTCAGACATTTAAACAAACATTTTCCAGCCGTTAAACAACCTAAGATCATAAACTAAGTGATCAGTTTAATTTCATGCATTACGAACAATCCTAGATGAAGATCCAATTGATTACATCCCTCATCATACAATTCTATGTCAAAAATTCATGAATCCCTATGCAATAACCCTAAACCCAACAAGCAAACTATTCACTCATTATAATCGAACAAACACAGATCGTATCAGAGAGAGACATGATTGTATTAAACAAAAAATAAAGAGTAAGGTTCATAATTCTTCTCGGATTCGAAGTACGGAAGAGGATTCTTCTCCATAGGTTACAAATCTCTCTCTTTCTCTCAAAAACTTAGAAAATAGCATAATGAAACAGGAAACACTATTTTAGGTTTTAGTTAAGAAATCTGGTTCACGATAAGTTCAGATTGGTTTCTCGTAAAATTGGTCCTAGAAATGGGACAGAGATCGATCGATCTTGAGAGAAGAATCGATCGATCCTTGTCCATCTATTTGGATATTCCAACCTTCAAGAAAATTTCCTTCCATGCTTGCAATCCGTACAAAATGCAATCTTTCCGCACATCCAGGCTCAATTCCTGTAAAAACACTAAAGAACACAAATCCGCACCAAAGAGATCCGAATACATACTAACAACCATAAATCTCGAGTAAAAACCGTAATAAAAACAACTAAAATACTAACACATCAAAGAGTGACCTTGCCTTCGATGATAGGAACAAAATATGTTCTCATCATTTAATTTAGTCTAGGGGGATCTACGCGTCGGTCCAAAAGGTTTCCCTTGCGGGGTTTATCCATGACATGCGAGTGTTCACCTTGACCCTTGTTATTTTGAGGGTTTCTCTTAACAGGTTCTCGTTGAATGCTATATGGCAACCTGCCTCACATTCTTCACGAGTAAAGTAACCTTTGATGATGGTAAACCTGAAGTCTCTCAGGTGAGCTTTGGGATATGAGGTCCCATCTTACTTAGGATTGCAAATTTTTTCTCTTATCCCTAATGTATGAATTTGTTATTCGGTCGGTGAACGGTGTTCCTCGTGTTTCCTCGATTATGCTTTTGTTTTTAGAGGTTGAATTGGTGGCCTTGTGGACCTGGCATTCAGTCTCTAGATTATGGTGTTGGGTTTTCCATGTACCTATAAATAGCCTTAGGGTCCTCTGGTTGGGGAGGAATCAGATCGTATCGTGGTGAATGGAAAGATGGTTCTTGGGAAAACCAGGCCAGCTCTCCAGTTGTGTGGAGAGTGATGTTCCTTTTGATAACTTGAGCCGTTGTGCTCAGTGCCTGACGATTGAACGTGAGTCTATCTATTCAGGTATTCTGAATCTGGCATAGGACGGGTCTGTATCACATGAGTGGAAAGTTGTTCATGCGACTCAGGAATGGAGGCTCACGTCTCACCAATAACAGAAATCGAGGCTCCCTCTTTGGGCATGAAATTCTGCGGAGGAGGAGGGAGCCTCATGTTTGGTTAGGTATTGGACTTGATATTTGAGAACCTAGATTATATGTTAAGTCTCTCCGGGCTTCTATATGTGAGGTTTTATGAGAACCTTGATTAGATGTTAGGTCTCTCTGGACCTTTAAATGTCAGGCTTCTGGAAACCTAGATTAGATGTTAGGTCTCTCTAGACCATTAAATGTCAGGATTGTGGGTAAATGGATTAGGTGTTTGGTCTCTATGGACCTTTAAAGTTTAGGTTTCTGGGAAACTAGATTAGATAATAGGTCTCTTCGAACCTTTAAGTGTAAGGTTTCTAGAAACGTGGATTAGATATTAGGTCTCTCTGGATATTTAAATGTTAGGTTTATGGGCAACTGGATTAGATATTAGGTCTCTCCGGACCTTTAAATGCCATATTTATGAAAACATGGATTAGAAGTTAGGTCTCTTCGCACCTTTAATTGTTAAGTTTATGGGAACATGGATTAGCTATTAAGTCTCTCTGGACTTTTAACAGGTGTTGATGCCTATTGTTCATGCAAACAAAAGGCACGAGGAAACTTTAAAATTTATAAGCCTGTTTACTAACAATCACACAATCCGCAAGTGCACGGATATGCTATTATAGTACTTTGGGATCGAACCACAAGGAGCACACCTTAGCTAGATAAGTTCAAAATTTAAGAATACACAAGCGTTCCTAAGCTAAGCGAATATGAAAAGGGGGTTTTGGTTTTTGTAATTAAAGGAAATCAAATCAAGGAAACATAAGTAGACAAGGAAAGTAAAGCATAAAGTAGAAACTTAAATAAATAAGCAAGTAAAAGCGATAAGATAAAGATGGATCTTGGGACAATGATTATATGTTTGGTAAGGCTTTATTAGTGGATCAAAGCTATTACTAGACCAAGGATACCTCTATAATCGATCAACCCACTCTCGTGACGGAGATCTATTCACCTATACAAACTACAAGGCTCAACTCTCATTTGTTGCCTATTTAAGGATGTATGTGATAGTGAGTCTCAAGCCCTTTTAGCCATTTAACACCTTGGTGTCCCTTTGGGAAAACTACTCTCATAGCTCAAGGTGAAAACCATAGATCTAATTCTCACAAGCATATCATCGAACACTTTTTAGGCGTCTTTGAGCAAGCAATGAACTTTAAAGAACTAAACTAGATCTAGTCGGAACCTATGCAAAGATCTAGCCTAATCATCCATCACAACCCTAGATCTAATCATAGCCTAATAAATGATCCGATTTAGTAGCTAGATAATGGTGTAACAAGAGAAATCAACAAGAAGTCAACCTCATGACTATGGAATCAATGCTTTAATTAATACCACTCTCATGGCTAAAAGTCATATTTNTAACATATTTCACTCAACTCCCGTTTGTTGTGATCATTTAGCAAGCAATCATTAAGAACCATTCCACTTGCTCACCAAACTCCCTGACTATCAACTCTCGTTGGCTAAGCTAAGTTTGGCATACTTTAGGCTCTCCT
>OVAN01009597.1:0-16733 GCA_900406275.1 Anastatica hierochuntica | reverse complement strand
ATATCCTAAATTCAGAAACTAGGTCGCGAATCCAATTTCAGCATTTAGCACTGAGATAAACGAAGATCAATAGATAATTCCCCAGTCTAACAACCTAGCAATCACGGATTCATGAAATCCCCTATGAGAAACCCTAAATCCAACTAGAAAACTACTCACACATAGCAATCAAATCAACACAAGATGAATTGGATGGAAACATGATGTATTGAATGATAAAAACAAAAAGTAGAGATAAGAATTCTTCTCCAACGAAGTACAGATGAGTCGATCTCTCTCTCGCAGGTTTCAAAGCTCAAAAGTCTGTTTCCAAACTCCAAAATAGCATAATCAGAACAAGAAAATCGGGTCTAGGTCATAAGATATAAAAATGCAGTTCAAAATAACTTCGGTTTGTGTCTTCAAAATCTGGTTCAAAATCGGGACAAGGATCGGTCGATCCATGTCCCTTCACAGGACAAGGATCGATCGATCTCTGTCCCTCTGTGTGGACATTTCTTCAGTCTTCTTGAGACTTCCTTTAGCGCTTGAATTCCATTCCAAATGCATTCTTTTAGTCTATTAGAGCTTCGTTCCTGTAAAAATATCAAAGAACACAAAACCGCGCAAAAACGATCCGAATACATACTAAAAACCATAAATCTCGTATATAAACCGTAGTGAAAACCGATAAAATATGAATACATCAATGTTTGCCATATGTGCAATGAATGGAGTTTTTCGAGCCACTTCGAGGAGTCTACTGATCTCTGGTGCGGCACTGGTCGCATGGTGAATTTGAGATTTCACCGCTTTGACTTCTGCCATTATTTTCGTGATGTAGTCACGGAGATCGCAAATCTCGTCGAAGTCATCGTCAATAGTTTTCCGAGACGATCGGCGTTTACTTCGAATGACTCGGACTTGCTCCTCGTTCTGTTTCTCCTGCTCTACCCAAAGACATTTCCTTCTTCTTTTGTCATGGGTTTGTCGAGCCAAGAGTTTTGCCGTGTTGCACGACTCTTAACTCTTCTTGGGTGTACATCAGCGTCCTCATCCGTGGGATCGAATTAATCGCTGGAGCCTAAGTCGATTTGCTCGAATTTGTTTTCTTCCGTCTTCTTCTCGGAAGTCGGAAGGTAATCTACGTTGTTTCGTTCTACGACAGGGTTGATTTCTTCGGGATTTTGTTCCGACGGTTTTTCTTGGGCGTTCCAGGGTCGGTCGAGCGGAGTTGAAAAGTCGAGTCTTCTTCCGCGGAGTCTGGTAGCTCCATGCGGGATAATGGTTTTAGCTCTCGCACTTAGGGTTTCAACCTGTTTAGCGAGATAGCTAGTTAGTTTGTCTTGTTTGGCCGACTTCTTTTCGAGAGTCGAGAACATCTTTTTGATCTCCTCGAATGATGCGGTGTTTGCATCAGCGTTGACTGCGGAGTTGTTCGTAACCGGAGTGCTTTCAACGTTGTCGTTAGCGTTGTCGCCGTCACGAGCTGGTTGATTATTCTGGTCGTCTGTAGTCATATTCGATCTGGCATTTTGCGGCTACAAGTTAGATTGATCTGTACCCTGAGCGAATGGGCCCCCTCTCTCTAGCGCCAAACTGTGGGAACCGAAATTCGCACTGTCGATATTCGTATTCAGAGAAAAGCCAGGAAACCCTAACTTTCCTTGAGGTCCTGGATATCTACTAAACCAACAACGACAGATCAAAAGTACGAAGAAAACAGACGAAAAGATAAACATAAAAGAGAATCGAAAGAAAATAGAGCAATAGAGATCTTATTTCGAATCTGAGTTGAGCATTACAACAAGTGGTAAGTCGTGGTCGCGAGAGCTGTCGACGAGTATCCTAGTTCTAACAGCGTAAGACTGGCAAACCTAATTGAGACGCAACTCGCTAGCAAAAAACGAAAATAAACCTAAAGATCTAAGTATTAATTGTGAAGAAATTTTTTGTGTTCCCCTTTCTCGTTATCCTTAGCCCCTCTTTTATATGCCTTCGTAAGCTCATCTCGTTTCTTTTTTCGCCCTAGATTTGAGCATATCTTTACGCGGAAATATTCCATTTTTCGGGAATATTTCATATCTTTACGAGTTTTCCATATTTATCTTCAGATTTTAAATTTATTGTATTTTCCTTTTATCTTTCGCAAAACTGGGGTAGATCGTTGATGTAGTTGGGCATGTTCTCGTTCCAAAATCGTAAGTGGACTTTTGTCGCGTTTTGGGTCTTCGTTGACCGTTTAACTACAAAGTGATTTTTACGATTTCTTTCAGAGAAATCGTTCTTCGTACAACTACGCAGTGATGGTTTTACAAAATGATAAGACCGGTCGTATAGTTAAGACAATGTCGGTATTCGAGTTAGCCGTGAGCCTGGGCACCCAACGGGCGGTTAGACTTGCCGTTGTTCGTATTGCTTGTATTTTCAAAGCGACGCGGTTATCCCTCGTTTACGATGATTTCTTGTCGCTCCAAAACTCGTTTACTGAGGTCACTTGGAGGTTTAAGACGTTGATTTCATTATTCTCGCGTTTAGTTGTTTGCGAGTGACTGGACTTTGCGAAGAGACCGCTTATGGTTTACTAGACGCGGAGCTTTGATATTTGGTCGAGAGGAGATTGATTGGATGACAAGAGCCTCGGAATTGATTATCCTCTCATGATTTCCATTTTCGAAGGAGAGACGATGTTTCTGTTACTCTTTTAGGTATCGATTTCGTCGTAACCGTTTTTGACCCCAACATAGACTTTGCCGAGAGTTTAGTCGCCCGGTGGGCGAGTAGACTATGCCGAGAGTCTAGTCGCCCGGTGGGCGACTAGAATTTGCCGAGAGTCTAGTCGCCCGGTGGGCGACTAGAATTTGCCGAGAGTCTAGTCACCTATGGGTGACTAAATCTTGTTCGTGTTTCCGAAGCGATGCGATTATCCGATGTTTACGGAGATTCATTATCGCCCCAAACTCGTATCTCAATATCTTTGGGAGTCATTCGGAAGTCTTGGGTGTTGATTTCGATGTTACCATTTTTTACCCCAACACTGATAAGACGTTCATAGAAATGACAAACAAATAAGGAGATAACACATAACCTTGCCTTAAACCCCTCCTACTAGGGGAAAAACCCGTCAATTCCCCATTGACCTGAATCGAGAAGGATGCAGTGGAGATACAAGAGTAAATCCACTTAATAATCATCGCAGGTAATCCCATAGCTGTAAGAACGTTGACCAGAAAATCCCACTGTACTGAATCGAAGGCTTTTACTATGTCAATCTTCAGAACACCCCATAGAGAGATGGTTTCTTTGTGATAATCCTTCACTAATTCAGTGCCTAACAAGAAATTCTCCAAAAGTAAACAATCTTGTACAAAAGCGGATTGGTTCGACAAAACAACCTTCGGGAGCACACACTTTAACCGATTCGCCAAAATCTTTGAAATGGCTTTGTACATTATGTTACAATAGGAAATGGGCCTATAATCCTTCATTTCAATAGCATCAGAATGTTTAGAAATAAGAACGAGGATAGTCGTATTAACTCACTTAGGAAGAAACCATTCTGGAAAAAAGATTCAATTACGTGGACAACATCCAAACCAACGACCGACCATGCATCCCTATAAAATTCCATTGTGTACCCATCCAGATCCAGCGCTTTATTAGAAGGCATACAGAAAATAACAGAACGAACCTCCTCCTCCGTTACCATCTCAAGTAGCCGTCCACTATCACTAACAGAACATCGAAAACTTAACAAGTCACTTAACTCCTCTACCGAATCACCCACATAACCGTCAGGCTCAGCTTGGAGAAAAGAACGAAACCAACACTCGACCTCATTCTTTATACCTTCTGGACCGGTGATGAGATCACCCCCGTGCGACCTCACAACCTTAATAGCATTCGTAGAGTGACGAGACTCAACAACTCTGTGGAAATACTTGATATTTTGATTGCCAACCTTTAACCAATGAATCTTGGACTTCTGTTTATAGAAAGACTCCTCTAACAGAGATACAAAATGCCAACGAGCAGAAGCTACCCTCTCCTCTTCAAAATTCTCGGCAGAAGGATGAGTTAAAGACCTTAACTGCTTAGCACATAAAACCTCATAAGCCTCCTTAACCCGCGTAGGAAGATGCCCAACTTTCTCTCTATTAAGCTTATGAAGAGTATACTTCAACTGCTTTAATTTCTCTGGGAGTCTGTATATTGTCTTATGAGAACTAAAAATCGGCTCCATTGTTCCCCAAACTTCAGCAATCGCTGGTAGGAAAGACTCCAACTAACCGAGAAAGTTGAAGTATTTAAATGGCATGCGACAAAAAACCATAACATCTTCCAGAGACACCAAACATGGAGCAAGATCGGAAACACCACCAGGCTCGAACAACGCATATGAAGAGGGAAAAACAGAAAGCCACACATCACTAATCAAAGCCCTGTCCAGCTTCTTACTAATAGGTGAATCCTCCTGATGGTTCCACCAAGTAAACTTTGTTCCCCGATAAGCAAGATCAGAAAGCAGGCAAGAAGAAACAGTGGCCTGAAACTCACACATGCCAAAAGAAGTTTCACGAAAACCAGAATGCTCATCCATACGTAATGTCTCATTGAAGTTTTCCATTATCAACCACGACCGATTCCAAAAGATAGGAGAAGAGTAGTGACTCCGCAAGTCCTCCAAGAGCTCCCTCATTTCCTCCGAAAAATTAAATGCATAGACAAAAGAGCATAGAAAATCCAACCCCCTGATTGAATCCGACACAGAACATGTAACCAACTGAGCTGATGTAAACATAGGTGTGACCACTACATCATCACTCCAAATCACCCAAATACGACCAAGCCTGTGAGAACCGTAATTTGATATAAAAGACCAGCCCACAAATTGTGAAGACATGATTCGAGAGGCCTTAGTCTATTTGATTCTTGTCTCCAGTAAACACCCCAAACAAGCTTTAGTAGACAACAACCACTCGCGCAAAACTTTATGCTTATTATGTTGATTGAAGCTGCGCATATTTCATGAAATTTTTTTCATAATCAGTTCTTCTTACGACCACTTTTTTGTTATTTTTACTGAAGCATGTAATTGGTTTTTTTAAAAGAGATATATTGAATTGAGCATTTTATGAGATTTGATTTTTTAATGAGCTTTTAGAAGATTTTGGAGAATTAGAAACATAAATGTTACTCCCTCCGTTTTAAATTAGTTGTCGTTCTAGAGAAAAATTTTCGTTTCAAAATAATTGTCGTTTTAGAGTTTCAAGGTAAAATTTATTAATTTTAATCTCTTATTTATTTTTCTATTGGTTGAAATATGGTTAGGTGTATAGGTAATGATGTTTTTATATTGAAAATACACAAAATTAAATGTTTTATTAATATGTGTGCATAAACCTAAAACGACAACTAAAATAATACGGAGGGAGTATTTTTTTTTTTTGTGGAAACTCTATGCAATTTTGCTCAAAACTATGTGATTTAAATCTTTAAATTTTTAACAAAGAAATTCCACTTAAACATTTTAAGTCATTTTCAATTCATTACTTAAAACATTTCCAATAAGAATAAATTTAAAAATAATTTTAAAATCAATATTTAACAACCGTTAATTTTATAAAATGTTTTAAAATTTTTGTTTGAGTAACACAAAATCAAAATTTAATACAAATTGGCTGTTTGAATGCATTTTTACAATGACGAGTCACGTATCCAATTAATGCCATACATGTGTCCTAAGGGGAATCTACTAGAATATTTCGTCACGCGGGGCCCGCAGCTATAAACATCCAGAAACAACTACACAGTACACACAGATGACTCTTCTTCGAGAAAAAGATTCTCCTTAGAGGGACCTACACACCAGATCTAATCTCAACCGTTGGATCACGTGGACAAGTCCGTTTCTCCTCTTTTAATATCGATTGGAAGGTACCTTTGCATTTTAGTAACATAGAGAGAAGAGTGACACAAGCTAGCGATTTCTGAAGCAAAAGCGAAGAACTCAAAACACAATAAAGAAAAGCAAGGTAACAATAATCATCTCTTTCTTCTTTGATTGCCAGATTCAGTCACAACTACGATCGATCTCGTCTGTGATTAGTTAGTGTAGATGGAGACGGAGAAGAAGAGCAACGTGGTTGAGCTGAAGCACCTAGGCTTCTTGAGAGTCGCGGCGATCCAAGTTCTGGTTTCAGTCTCTAATCTCTACGACTACGCCAAACAAAATTCAGGTCCTCTGAGATCCGCCGTCGGAAAGGTGGAGGGAGCCGTCACCGCCGTCGTCACCCCTGTCTACTACAAATTCAAGGATGTTCCAGACTCTCTCCTCCTCTTCCTAGATCATAAGGTTACCCTAATTTTAATTACTTATTAATCTCCCCCACACAGATTATTAGTTGTTCATGATCGCTTTCCCTTAGAAATTGGTATATAGGAGTCTTCACCAGCTTGGATCTAATCACCTAATTTTTTTTAATAACTTAGAAACCATATCAAGTTCTGACCTCACGTTATTTACTTTCTAGGTTGGTAAAGCGTCGTACAAGTTTGATAAGCAGGCTCCTCCAATGGCTAAGCAAGTGGTGAGTCAAGCACAAGTGTTGATTCATAAGGCATCACAGAAAGCACAAAGCTTTGTGAAAGAGGCTCGCACCGGTGGTCCCAAAGCTGCTTTTAACTATGCTGCAACCGAGTACAAGCGTTTCCTTGTGACTAACTCCGTCAGAGTCTGGACTAAACTTGACCAGTACAAACCAATCCATGCTGTGGCCGACAAAGCTTTGCCCCTGGCTGCAAACTTGTCTGGTAAGTACAACGATTTGGTGACGGACATGTCTCAGATGGGTTACCCTGTGGTTGGTTATCTTCCATTGGTCCCTGTTGATGATTTTGCAAAGGCTTATGAAAAGGAAGGTGCAGCGGGAAAGAAGGGAGATACGTATAAATCGTCGTCTGATTCGGAAACAGATTGAAACATTTGTGAATTCGGTTTGTTGCCTTTGGCGAGTCTGGCTTAATTTGGTTCTTTGCTTGTGTAAATGATCTTAGGAGCTCAACTTAGAACTCAAGACATGCTGGGTTAGCATGTGTTTCATTTCTTAGTGATGTGAAAATGTGATGCTGTGTGTTTCTATCTTTTTTTTTAACCAGGCACGATGAGTAGCACCCAAAACTTTTATTAAATATCAGACAATATATCCAAATAAAAAAGATGGAGACTGCGGATCGTGACAACTTTACTATGAAACCAATGAGTAATTCCCTCTTATTTGTAAAAAAATGTATTGAGCAATTATTCGAGTTTGTATCAAGTCAGCCTGAAGAAGAAAATGAAACAAAGGAGGGAGTACACTTCCAGGGGAAAGAAACTTGAAAACCGGCGTATGCATCCATCCAGAAAGCATGACGCATCTTCATGCTGCAAACAGATCACAATTAAGTCGCATCAGCTAACAGTCTCTAAGCAACGAAAGAATGGAGCTGAAACTGAAAATATGTAGCAAGTAAGATACAGATTACAAGCATATGTGTTAAGCATGTATACAACTCTTAATGCAGGTGTATCCAAGATTAGCTAGATAACAGAAAGCACTTGCATCCCCATACCAATAACAAAAGTAAAAACACTAATAGTTCATTTCAATATAGATTGCCTTAGACCCTTAGTTTTGAACACAATAGTTCACAACACGTCAGTGTCTCTTAGGCCTTAACTTCAATAACAACTCAAAATGCTAATACGAGTTCACACCTTTTTCATACAGACTAGAGTTTCAAACTGGAAACAAGTTAATACCCTAATAGTTCACACCATACTCGAATGCAGAATCCAAATGGTTCCAAGATGATAAGAATAAGGAACCGAACCATTGTTTGATTAGTTTGAAGAAGAGGAAGCAGGAGGAGTGAAGTTATCCTGAAGAAGATCATCATATGGATCCCTACGACCAGCGACCTGACTGATCTGAGGATCCCAACGAAGCTGAGCATTGTGGCGCTCAAAAGTCCAGAATCCATAAGGACGAATAGGTAATGCCCACATCTCCTTAATCTTCTTGCACCTCTCATGCATTTCATATATGTGTTCCCTCGCTTTCCTGTCTCTCACCTCCGGATCCTCCATTAACCTCAACACCAGATTCTCCGCAAATTCCATTATGAAACCCATCTCCCTACTGCAAAATTATGTTACTCAGAGTCGATTTCTTTGCCCGATAATTAGACTAGATCTAGGTTAAGTTTCTACAAGCCTTACAACAATTAGAGTCTTAAGATATGGAACCCTTTGAATAGAGGACGAAACTTACGGTTAACGAAATTAGAAGACGAAGCTTCGATCAAGCTTTATGCTTTCCAATGGTCTCAGAGAGTTTTGATGGAACGTGACCAAAAGCAAGTGATGGAAGACGAAGACGAAGAAGACAGAAATCTGATAGGGCAAATACACTGCGTGTTGTTTTGTACTTTACACTAAGGAAGCAAGACGTTTTTGTATCCTATAAACACCACGCGGTTTATATCTCTATTTATCCAATGCCATGCCAAAATCAAATTTTGTTTCGGCAAATAAAAGTCGGATTAATACATCCAAATTCTAACATTTCAAGCAGAGTTTGATCCACCTGAACATGCAGGTTTCTTTTAATTTTTATGTATTATTGATATTTTCATATTTTTGAGTATGAGATTTGGAATTTTCGGTTATTTCGAATATCAAATTCAGAATTTTCGGTTATTTCGAGTTTCAGATTCGAGTTCAAGCTTAAAATTTTTATATTTTTCAGTTTTCTGGAGTTCTTGGATACTCATACGGGTACAAATGCGGGTTTGGTTCGAATAGTACTCGATACTCGAAATTCTGCGAAACAAAATCCGTTGAAGTTTTTTTTTTTGTCTAAAAACATCAAATGATTAAACTTAATTTTTATAATGATCATGTCATTACAAGAAAACTATTAGTTTGAGACTATATTTTGCGACTACAATACTAGTAACAAAACTTTGAGACAAATTTGTGACTAAATTGACGACTACAAGAAAAGAAGAGGTAAAATAGTCAAATAAATATGACCACGAGGCGTAGTCTCGAAAGAGTTGCAAATTAGCGATATAAATAAGACTAAGTGTTGACTAAGTGATGTTAGTCGCAAAAAGTCGCAAAATTACAACCGTTTTGTGACTATATTTATTTGTTACCATTTGGATGCAAAATTACAACTGTTTTGTGACTATGTAGGGCATGTATATAGAGTTTATGATTGATTTTCTTTATATTTTCTAGATTTTTTAAGAGTCACAAAAAAATCGTAAAATTACGACTGTTTTCTATAGTTATTTGTTATCATTTGGATGCAAAAATATAACTATTTTGTGACTATATAAGGCATCTATATAGGATTTAGGGATTGAATTCTTTTTTTTTACTTTCCAGATGTTTCTAAGAGTCAAAATATGGACGCAAATTTCTAACGATTTTGCGACTAATATAACTAATTTGGGACTTATTTACCACTTTATAGTGACTATATACTACATTTAATCCAAAAGTATACATGACATAATAATATTATAATCAAAATGATGTTTTTTACATATATCCTACCTAATACAAACAATAAACTAATAAAATACATCTTACATATTAAAGTATAAAAAATCAACATGTTATTACATACGTATTTAATATGTAATTTGTTGGGTTTTTTTTAGGAATGAGTTTTGATGTTTTTAAAATCTTCAAAATCAGAAATTGAATGATCGAAAGTTCTTATATTCAAGTGAAATATATGCATTAAAATAACGAAATGAATGATATGCAAATTCATAAACTCAAGTATATGTGACTTATAGAGTTTATTGATTGAGATTTTAACATAAATCATTTTGTTAGTCACAAAGTAGTCGTAAAATTTGCAACTATTTTGTGACTATTTTACTAAAAGGATGAAATATTCTCATTGGCTAATCTTTAAACACGAAGATTGTGTGTTGTTTTAATATGGACCGTTGATAGTGTTGATAGTGTTAATCCAACGACTCATTTTTCTTCTCTTCTCGTCTTTAATTAATACTTGGTTCTTCTTTTCAACAACAAACTTGAGATTTTTTAGAGATTTTATTCTTCTTCTTCTTCTTCTACTTGAGGATATGGTGACAAGTCAGTAGACAAGATCAGAGGATAAGAGTTTCGAGCAAGCTTTGGAGCGTTGGATCAAAGAACTAAATCGCCGATAAACATCAGAAAACGGCTGGTGAAGTTAAATAACATTACGTTTTCGTGATCGATTTCGGCCGAGTCGACGCCCCTGATTTCAAGGATGACGTGGCAGCAGCAGGGGGTTGGGACTCAGCAAGTCATATCTCGTTTGGATCTAAACACGGTGAGAACGAACAGAAACATGTAACTCCTTGGAACGACGTAGGTTGGGACTCAGCGAGTCAAATCACGTCACATATAGCAATGACGATTTGATCGGAAAGTCTTAGAGACGAGGGATTTGTATTTTTATAATTTTTTATTTTTTGACAGATTGTTGATTTTTTATTCATGTATTTTATCTAATATATTCACAATTTAAAAAATGTTTCCCAAAATCATAAAATTTCTTTGGATTGTAAATTATTGTAATAAAGAAAAAAATCAGAAATTTAAAAATTATCAAAACGAAATAATGGGTTTATATACACTTTTGAAATAAATATTGAAGTCTGCTAATTTAATACTCACTACTTTTGTATCTAAATAGTCTCTAATATACGACTACGAAAATGACTTGTTAAGTTGTCGCTAATATACGACTACAAAAATGAGTCGTAATTTAGTTGCAAATAAGCTACTATTTTGAGACAAAAAAATTTGCGACTGTTTCTTGTAGTCGCATCTTAGTCCCAAATACTTCGTTTTCGACTATTTTGTGACATTTTTGGTAGTGACAAACAATATGTTTTCTTCTAGTTTGTAAAAATAATATTGGAATATTTTAATTGTTTGTTGAAATATCCGAAGGAGTAATTAGAATCAGTTTTATTTCTTTTAGTTTATTAGATACATTAGATACATTTAATAAAATTTCTAAGACATGTTCAGTTTAAAAAATCACACATGAAAAAGGACGTGTACTTCTGCTTTAATAAGATAGATAGAAAAAATTTAAAGAAAAATTATATAAACTAATATTCTGTAAAAGTACATAAACTAATATTCTTAACATTTTAAGACAACAAAATTTGAACAAAGCGGGAGAAAAATTTATAAAAAATTGAGGTTTAAAAAAAACTTGAAAAAATATTTTTCAACATTTTAAAATTCAATGTTTCATTTTACGTAGAATAACCTCTGAAATGTTTATTGTTGGGAATAAATTAAAGCAGGGAAAATCTTACTGGTTTGAAGCAGTATGAAACTTCTCGGGAGCAAGAGAAATTCCTGATTCGTCTAAGCATGAAGAAAGTTCGTGTTAACATAGAAACAGATCTACAAGATAAATAAAAAATTTCTAATATCTAAGAACATATACAAATCTTTTTTATTTCTAAGGGGATACATCGACTTTCTACTATAAACATAAGGTTCTAATATTAAAGAGAACATCTACAACTTTCAATTTCTAATACCAAGTTATTATAGCTAAAATTAGGATTTCATTTCTCTATTTATATTGTATTTCTTGCTATTAACCGAATTCAATAAAAAATTTCTTTGATCTCTTGCTTCTCGTAAAGCTACAAAGAACCTGCTAATTTCTCCCTAACTGTTTGGCACTAGAAAGAAGATAATAATTTGAACTATGTGATCATGGTTGGAGATGATAGAGAACATCACAACCTCAACAACCACGATCCTCACTTGAGAGGACATGATCACACAACTTGAAGCTCTAAAAAAACATATATTGAGATGTTGGAAGCTAGCGAGGAAAGAGAGCCCCGTCAGAGGAGGTCCAGAAGTCGCGACAGAGATGCAAGTTTTGAAATAACAATTGGACATAGGACTATGAATTTAACCGAACCAAAATTTCTGAACAAAACCGAATTTTGGTTAATTCGGTTAGCATTCAGTTATTAAGCTAGAAATGGTCGGTAAAATTATTGAATGTATTCGTTTTCTAATATGGGTCAATCCAGTTCTTCCGACCCGATCAATTAACTGAATAATTAAAACACCCTAAATTCTAATATATGCATCCATCTACTTTTACTCGTTTCAGTAGTTTCCTTTTCTTAGTGTTTCTGAAAAATATTGAACGATTTCGTTTAATGTTGTGAAAATATTCAATGAGCTCCTCCATCTGAATCGTTTATCATTTTAATCTTGTTGCTTTGTGTCAATCAACCTTTTTCAGAATCTTAAAGGTTATACAATTTCTCATAATCTTTTTTTTTAACGGCAAACTTTACTAATTGTAATTGTCAAGTAGTACATGATGATACAAGAGAGACCGACAAGAGTGATAAATCGACCACAGTGTTGGTCTATTAATGATTTCTTTGGCAAGCGTATTTGCACAGACATTCGCTTTTTGCCCAATATGAGTACACAAAAACCTGTCAAACGTATTCTTCCAGCTAGTAACCGCCTCGATGAAATGTTGAAACCAGAGGTTATAGTGTGTGTCATTGATCAGTTGAGTGATAGTTTGGTTATCACCCTCAAACTCAACATTTCGATACTTTAGAGACCATACCGCTTGCATATATTATTGAATTAAACTATGGCCCTGAAATCGTGATTCGACCTTGAAATTTTCCCATACCCGCATGAAGACAATATCCACTAACATCACGAATAATCCAGCCCATGTCTGGTGTACGATCCCCCTCAACATGACTAACATCGTAGTTGCATTTGACCATCCCTCTGGTTGGTCGTTTCCACTTTGTGTTTTGAGTAGTCCATGACCGTCTCATATTACTTGCATCCTCATTCGGACTTATCAAGGTAATCCACTCATGAGCATCAACTCTTACTCTTGTTGTTGTTTGTTTCGACAATGATGACCTTGTTAAATAGAAGATCATTCCTAGCTTTCCACAATCTTCATAAAGTGTATAGAACTTCGACTCTAATGGCTTCCTCTTTTTTATCTTTATGTATTTGAAGATTTTTTCGGAGTTGATCATTGACACTGATTGCTAAAATGGCGATCCTATCTATTTTGGATCCCATTATAGTCTCCATGTTTGTTGTGCATATGGACATGAAAATAACACATTCTCATAATTCATTCATTATTGTCTTGTTATATTATTTTCTTTGTCAGTGGGTGATTCTCAATTTTGTTGTATTTACAATTTTGATATGCTTATTGAGTTTCCAAAATTATTATTATGTGTACATAAACCAAATTTCAGTTTTTTTTTCAAAAAAATTTCTTTCTAGATGAGCTTTCTTCTTTGTCTATTTGTAAAATTTGAAATCATAAATTGAGGCTTTCTTCTATGTTTATTTTCCAAATGCTAAATATGTTGTCCAATATTTATTGTTTGTTGGTTTTAGAAGAATTATAGATAAACTTGCATAATATTCATTTTTTGTTGGAATGAGTTTAGTAAAAAAATCAAACAAAGCTCAGAGTTCACGGTTTCAGATTTTTGAAACATGGTCAAGGGCACGAGTCTGATTTTTGAATTTTATATTGGTTTTAAAAAAGCATGACAACTTGTCGGATGTTTAAAATCTTGAAGATGTCTTCGTCTTCTTTTCAAGAATAGCGAGGAAATGCTTGATTAAGAGGTTCAAAGAGAAGAAACTGAAGAATATGTTGGCATGGGATAAAAAAAAGGTCAGGATCTCATAGAAAGGGTTCTATTCTTCCTCCAAAACCAGGAAAAAGGATTGCTCAAGTCCGGAACAATGCAAGCCTACATATGACAACCATGAAAGTTTGAACCATTTAAGGTAAGTGTCTATGATCTCAACAATTTCCTTATTCTTCATCCCGCATATATGATTCGCTTGTCTTTGTCCGAAGCGCCCAACGCAGGTTTAAAGATAACTATGAAGCGCACGGGAGGTATCAGAAGGAAAGACAAAGACAAACGAACCAAGCCACCTGATTTAGACAAGGATAATCATCAAGCCGTCAACTACTTCCAACCGATCAAAGAAGCCCCATCTAATTCGAATCTTAACCCGAATCCGAGCATGAACATTTTCGGGATAAGACTTTTACTTTATGATTATTTTGATTGTTCTATTTTTCTCTTTATAGGATATGCTGATTTAAAGAGAGCTTCAAGAAAATTCAAGCTCACACCATGGACGAACCGTTAAAGATCACAAAGAAAATCAACGACAACACCAACGAACTCGATCTTCAAGGTAAGTATACCGTGAGTTCAAATTTCAATGTCACTAACTTACTCCCTTTTTGTGCAGAAGTTTCCGACGATTCAAATTTGAGGACAAATCGTTTTCAATTGGGAGAGGATGATGTGATCATAGCCAATGACCATGAGGTCTCGGAACCCGCGGACGAACATCTTGTACATGAGGAACCTGAAGCCGAGGAGCAGTTGGATCCAGAATATGCCTTAGGCGAATCATCCGATCCAATAACCCGATCCAAGATGCAGCAGCTCAACCGTGCCGTCCAAGTACTTATCCGAAAGGATCCAGGAAGCATAGCGAGTGCTTATCCGATCACATTGATCGTGATTCAAGCCTCCGAAAACCGTCATTAATGGAGGTGTCGGGTCTTGCACTCTTTTTCCCTTCTCTCGGTTTTGTCCCACGAGATTTTCCGAGAAAGGTTTTTAACGAGGCAAGTCCCGGGACTATTTCCCGAGCCCATTAAATGACAAAGGGCCCACGAAATTCAAGACTAAGAAGACTAATAAAGTGTTGCCTAATGCATGGCGAATTAGTTGTAGTTTTCTTGGAACTTGTAATCTATTTCTTGTTTTCATTTAATGAGGGTGCTTCCTACCTAACTCATTTTCTATATAAGGAGTACCTCTCTTCATTTGTAAACCATCCAAATTTCAATAAACTTTCTCTCTCTTTTTTTCTCTCTCTAGAATCAAAAGAAACTTAGCACTTTAGAAATTTCTTCCTTAGTGAATCTAAACCGAAAGTCTGAGAGCTTTCCACAACTATTCAGAAGTTTCAATCAATTCACGCATTGTCGTTCGGAATCATTCTCTCGTCGTCATGAGTAATCAAGTTATCTCCGATTTACTTCGTGTTCGGATTCTTTCGAGAATTGACCGTTCGGCATTTGCCTCGTTCCATCTCATTCGAATGTCCGTTTCCCATCCGGACGTCCGTTCCTCAATGCATCCATCCATCCGACCGTTCGTACACCCATATCCGAACGTGCCTAATCCTTAAACCGTCCAAGTCTTCCGCTACAATCCTTTCTATCAAGACGAGAAGCGCATCCTAGGAGCTGATCCTTCGTCCCGACAAGGATCACATCATGTAGCTTGTAGTTTAGATACTCCGTTGCTCATTGATGAATGCTATGATTTGATATCTGAATCTTACAGGATGGATGACTTAAGAGTAGAAAAGCTTGTTAGGGATTACCATGAGATATGTTTTGACATTCATTGTTTGTGTTCTTTGAATGATCATGATCCTGAGTTTGACTTTTTTATGCCTGAAACATCTAGATCTCTTCTTGAAAAATCTTGCCTTAAGGATGTGCTAGAAATTGATAAGATCTTGAATGAGATTGAAAATTATGAGGTTGATATGGACTCGAGAGATGCGAATATTGTGCTTTACATGATTGATGGAGATAAAGTTAACTATTATGTCTTAAATTTGTTTGAACCTACAGTTGAATTTGTCTTTTCACTTAATGCATTTGATCGCCATGAGCATCTAGTAATCAAAGAATATTTAAAGATATATACTATGGTGGTAGTGATCTTCTTTGATGAGACGATTGTCACTTTGCCATGGAAAACCATGTATTCTCTTGCACATGTTGCTTTTTGCACTGACTAAAGGTGCATTGGCTCAACCTTTTGATTCTTATGATTAACACCCGCAACCATAGTCAAGCTCGAGGCTTTAAACAAGCGCTGAGTGGGAGGCAACCCACTAGGTAGTTTTCTTTTTCAATTTAGTTAGTTTTGTAGTGTTTTTTGTTTTTGTGTTTTGGTTTTTGGTGCTTTTTACGTTTTTCGTGTTTTTAGCCTTAGTATTGCAGGAAACAGGTCCCCAAACAGAAAGACAGGGATCGATCAATCCCTATCCAAAATTGATCCTTATCCCAATTACACGGCTATATCTCGCGATTTCATGTTAGTTTGCTCTTTCCTTTTTCTTTTCGTTTCTATTTTATTTTGGGATGTTATTTTTATTTGCTACTTACCTCTTCCTTGGATATGTTTCACACCGAGACGGTGTGAGATAAGTCTGGGGGAGGTTACTTATGCTTTTCTTTTTCTTTTGGTGTGATGTTTGAGTCATTTTGGTGTTTTTATCAAGTCAGTTTATGGATTGTTTATGCTTCATGATGATTTCAGACTATTATCTCTGCGCATTGCACTTTATTTATATTCTAATTGACATTTCGTTTGAGCTTTTAGCACAGGCAAACCGGAATAACTCATGACAAAACTCCCCACCAGCTTTGGGTTGAAGCTATTGTAGCTGAAACTATCAAAAAACTACAACGAATTAACTTTGTTGATTCTTGTCACAGTGAACATGACTTGCAGGACAAACTGGCTGCACAGAGAGCCAAAAAGAAGAGAGATGGCAAGAGAGTCATGGGAGATATCGATCATAC